>JAODUO010000330.1:190000-325000 GCA_025642075.2 Ridgeia piscesae
GTGTTGTGTGTTGTGTGTGTGTGTGTGTGTGTGTGCGTGTGCTGTTGTGTGTGTGTGTGTGTGTCTGTGTGTCTGTGTGTGTCTGTGTCTGTGTGTGTGTGTGTGTGTGTGTGTGTGTGTGTGTGTGTGTGTGTGTTGTGTGTGTGTGTGTGTGTGTGTGTGTGTGTTGTTGTGTGTGTGTGTGTGTGTGTGTGTGTGTGTGCGTGTGTGTGTGCGTGTGTGTGTGTGTGTGTGTCTGTGTGTCCTGTGTGTGTGTGTGTGTGTGTGTGTGTGTGTGTGTGTGTGTGTGCGTGTGTGCGTGTGCGTGTGTGTGTGTGTGTCTGTCTGTGTGTCTGTGTGTGTCTGTGTGTGTGTGTGTGTGCAGCCGTCCGTTACAAAGTCCCCTAAAAACACCAACACACTTCTCCGTTGCAAGTTATCACTAACACAGTATGTTGAATGCTAATTATGTTCACACATTGCTGACTATGGCAAAAGTACCAATCCGGCAGGTTATGTTGGCTCTAACATAGAGTGTGCTCGGTTCAACGAAATTAATTTGAGACAATGATCAGGCCATGTACAATGCGTTTGATTTAAGAAAGATATGCTTAAACTAATAATATGTTCAGTGTTGTTGCAATTATTGGCTTATTCGTTAGTGAATTTGTTAACATAAATCACAACCAATATGTAACTTTGAAATGCCTAATAGAAAATACTTTATAAGTTACGCGAACAAGAGAGACATTTATAAAATGAGCAAAGTTTTTGTGAAGGAATGCATGCTGATGTATATTTCATTTGATCAATTTTTACCATCGCTTCAATTGTTCAGTTGGCATTTTGCCAACTCATCTCTGTGCTCTACGTGAAGTGACCTTGGCAGTCCAAATACCAGGGCAGCGACGCATTATTGGCGGTTTAACAAGTTCTACATGGAATTACCTTTGTTTCATAAATATGGTGCACAATGCGCTACAAGGCAGAGCACTGAGTCTGTTGCTAAAACATATTTAATATTTAATAACGCTGTATTACTCGAGACATGCCTGCGTCCGTTAACTAGTCCACAATTATCTCCCGTCACGAGTCACTTGCATATACATATTTCATAATGCATCTCTCTGTTCTACGTGAAGTCTCTAGGGTTATACAACCAACGATGCGTTACTTAGAAATTTAACGAGTACTACATTAGCTTTGTTTCATAAATCTGGTGGACACTGCGCTCTGACGTAGCATTGAGTGTGTTGTTAAAACTTATTCAATAATGCATGTATTACCGTACCATCTGTCTGGTCTGCATGAAATGTCTATGGTTATACATCAAGCGGAGGTTTAACAAGTACAGCTGTGAATATAGTTAACTTGGTATAAAATAAAATTAATCTCGTGCACAAGCACTGAGTCGGTTGAATAAACATATCTAATAATCCAGTATTATCCTAGAGATGCAGCCGTCCGTTACAAAGTCCCCTAAAACACCAACACACTTCTCCGTTGCAAGTTATCACTAACACAGTATGTTGAATGCTAATTATGTTCACACATTGTTGACTATGGCAAAAGTACCAATCCGGCAGGTTATGTTGGCTCTAACATAGAGTGTGCTCGGTTCAACGAAATTAATTTGAGATTATTATCAGGTCATGTACAATGCGTTTGATTTAAGAAAGATATGCTTAAACTAATAATTTGTTCAGTGTTGTTATAATCATTGGCTTATTTGTTAGTCGATTTACTAACATAAATCATAAGCGATCTGTAACTTTGAAATGGCAAATAAAATTTTTTTAAGTTACGCAAACATGAGATACATTTATCAAATGAGCAATGTTTTTGTGAAGGAAAGCATGCTGATGTATATTTCATTTGATAAATGTTGCCATCGCTTCAATTGTTCAGTTGGCATGTTGCCAACTCATCTCTGTGCTCTACGTGAAGTGTCCATGGCAATGGAAATACCTTTGTTTCATAAATATGGTGCACAATGCGCTACAAGGCAGAGCACTGAGTCTGTTGCTAAAACATATTAAATTTTAATATTTAATAACACAGTATTACTCGAGACATGCCTGCGTCCGTTGACGAATCCCACAATAATCCCCCGTCACACATCTCCACTGCAGTTTGTCATTAACACAGTCTGCTTCATTTTGAATAATAACTTGACAGATGATAATTATGTTTACACATTGTTGACTGGAAAAGTGTCAAGTCGGCAACTAAGGTTGTTATAATTATTTGCTTATATTTCAGGGGATTTAATAATACAACTCACGATCTGTCTGCAACATTGAAATGGCCACTGGGCGCCGTCATATTACGTTCAAGCTGTATGTGGTTTAACTAGCTCATAGCTACTCAATGTAAATTGTCTATTTCTGAATCTAATTCTGAATGGGGTACGTTGTAAGGAGCCAATATTGGCTAATATATACGACGGCGGGGGGGGGGTGCGCATGTTATTGAGCGTTTGAGCCGCACTTAAGGCGGCTGAAATCAGTGATGGTTTCAGCCTGGACCTGCGACTCGTTAAGTTGGTTCCAGTCAGTTACCAAACAATTAATTCTTAAATTGTTCAGTGTGGGCTGTAGGTACTATGAAGCATCTGGTATTGTTGGATGTTAGTTGTTGTTCGAAATTTGAGGATACATAATCCGGGCTGAATGCGTCTTTTGTTTGTTTTTTGTTGTGGTTTTTTTAGAATGCATATATCTTGAAAATTAATAGTAATCAGACTTTGAAAACTGGCTATTTTATTCAAGTGTAACAGACTGTTTTGTCGTAATAAACTTCTTCTTTTTCGAATAAACTTAATAATTTTTATTATACAATTTATTGCTTAATATAGGCGTATTCCTCCACCCTCCCCTACTATCCCACACATGGATTGTCGTGTGGGAACTTGATAGACTGGGTGGATTCGAAACATATTTCCCAGATCTGAGCGAGCATGACGCAAACTTGCTCTGAAACCCTTTCGATGTGTACGAGTAACATTTACGAAGATTTTTTTGATTGTTCAAAAAAATATTTGTAGATCTCCCGCCGACTACATTCTGGTCAACGATGAGGGGGTTAGACCCGGCCGGAGCCTGTGTTCTCTTGAGGACGCCGCGGATGTTTCCATTAATATTTAATATACAAACGTGACCAGTCCTACAGAATAATTATTAACGATGTTATTCTTGTATGCACATGCATACATTCATGTGCACGAAACACGTGTGTCCCGTTTAGAGGAAGGTTGGAGAGAAACGAATATGTTTGTAACATCTATATGTTGACGAATGCGTCTCTCTCTCTCTCTCTCTCTCTCTCTCTCTCTCTCTCTCTCTCTCTCCCCTCTCTATATATCTATATCTATCTCTCTCTCCTTCACACAGACTCTATCTATCTCTATCTCTATCTGTCTCTGTCTCTGTCTCCGTCTCCGTCTCCGTCTCCGTCTCCGTCTCCGTCTCCGTCTCCGTCTCCGTCTCCGTCTCCGTCTCCGTCTCCGTCTCCGTCTCCGTCTCCGTCTCCGTCTCCGTCTCCGTCTCCGTCTCCGTCTCCGTCTCTCTCTCTCTCTCTCTCTCTCTCTCTCTCTCTCTGTCTCTCTGTCTCTCTGTCTCTCTGTCTCTCTGTCTCTCTGTCTCTCTGTCTCTCTTCTATCTCTCTCTCCTCACACACACTCTATCTATACTGCCTCTCCCACCACACACTCTCCTCTCTCTCTCTCTCTCCTCTATATATATATATATATATATATATATATATATATATATATACCCTCTCTATTCTCTCTCTCTCTCTCTCCTCTCCTCTCTCTCTCTCTCTCTCTCTCTCTCTCTCTCTCTCTCTCTCTCTCTCTCTCTCTCTCTCCTCTTTCTATCTATGTCTCTCTCTCTCTCTCTCTCTCTCTCTCTCTCTCTCTCTCTCTCTCTCTCTCTCTCCTCGAACGCGAACGCGAACGCGAACGCGAACCCGAACCAACGCGAACGCGAACGCGAACGCGAACGCGAACGCGAACGCGAACGCGAACGCGAACGCGAACGCGAACGCGAACGCGAACGCGGACGCCGGACGCCGGACGCCGAACGCCGAACACCGACGCGATCGGCAACGGCAACGGCAACGCCTATTTATATGAATACATTCGAATGCGAATGCCAATATCTGATGGCTGTGTCAAAATGTGTTTTTAATTAATACTACAGATTCACTGGAACGACAGTGCAGCCGACGGCGTGTCTGGTGCACCCGCGTGTTTGATGGGTGACTCGTGTGATGCCGTGTTATTTGTTAACCGACATCCCAATTTCCCATCTTTCACGAAAACCTTCCATGGTGTATTTTCTAGTAAAGCTGCACACTGTGTTGTTAATATTAAAATCAAGGAACAGTATATTGTAAATTGAATGCTGAGCTAACCAATGTACTGTTTAATTGTTTTAAGCGTGGCTGCTAGGGGAGAGTAGTGGGTTATGTTAATTGCTCTCATCATCTGCAGGGCTTGGAGGACACTGGGCGGATAGTTTCCTGTTGCCACTTCCCAGTGAGGTGTGTCTTACTGCCATATAAGACAAAGTTGAAACACGCCCACACGTGTGACTTATTCATGTCGTCACCTATAGGCCGACAACGAACCAATCATCCACCGGCCACACGGTCCTCACCTGCCTACTTTGCTATTGACCAATGATATGACGCCAGCTAGAGTATCGGTGTTTGTAGGGAAGACTACATGGTAGGACCCGCTCTCGGTTGACTGTTAGTCGAGTCCCGTATCGTCCTGCGATATTCATCGACGCATTAGTTGTCCTAGGAGACAGACCTGGCGGAGATGTTGACGCAACGTTTCCGCACGCTCGCCCGCCTACGGCCGCCTGGTTCACTACTGCAGCTGCTCAGAAATGTGATGTTGGCGTTGATCTGTTTCTCGGCTACCAACTCAGAAGGTAAGGAATTTAAATATATATTTTACAAAATGTGAATGCTATACTGAAATTGTCAAAGGGGTGTGATAAAAGACATGCGCGTGAGGGTGTCTGAAAAAATGTTACTAGAACCTCTATTCCACTTACAAACTTACAGTGATCACCTCGGACTGCTCTGGACTCTCAGTTTCTAGTGTTTATTTTGAAGGTTTTTTTCTGCATGGACATGTTGAAATAGACGTAGTTTCTGTGGTGAATTACGAACAAACAGTTTTCTACATCACCAAAATACCATCGGTTTTAACCAGTAAAAAATCAAACAAAGTTATGTTAACACCACCTATATCGACGTAGTAGGTTCAGGTCTGTTTATATGTCAAAGTAAAATACAGGTTACGAATGTAAAAATTACATTATTACATAGGGCATATGTATTATCTAAGACCAGCATATTAAAAGTACACATTGCGACAGAAACACCGCGCACACAATTATGTAAGCAAGTAAGTAAAGTCCTGTTTGAACAAAACCGATTTCAGGCGCTTCTTAAAATGTCCAGAAGCACGTTGTGATCTCAGATGTAATGGAAGCGAGTTCCGAAATGAGGTCCTGCACATGATTAAGCTCGTCAGCCGAAGCATTCCAGGTTAATGCTAGACCCGACAACGAGAGCTCGGTCAGCCAAACGCAGACTGCGGTACACGATCAACAAGATAGCTACGTCACAGGTAGCCAGTGTAGTTCTCGTAATACCGCTATCATGCTCTGTTGGTCACGGCGATGAAAACATAGGATGATGCGGATTGCTGTTCACTGAACCATCTCAAGTCGATGTAACAGCGTCCCCGTGATGCATTAACAAAATGAAGTCGGGACGTACAAGTGTCTTTTGCAGGTACTAGGCCTTAGAACAGATCGTATTTGCGCCATGCAACTAAGCTGGACTAGGCAGTCCGACAGGTACGGCTTACGTGTGCGATCAACAACAAAGTGGTGTTGACATGCACGCCAAGGCCGCATATGTTGGTCGAAGTAATGATGTTGCGTCGACACATGTCGACGGGACGAGGACGTGGCTGCGGAGCACGTTGGTTCGATGTAGTAAACAGAATAACCTCTGTTTTCGCTTAGTTCAAAAGTACATAGTGTAACGCCAGTCATACTGTCACGTCCATGACGCAACGATATATCCGGTCGGACGCAGTCGCAGAATCATTTGGTGGAGCGTCAACATAAAGTTGTGTGTCATCAGCATAGACGTTGTAGCGAACACCGTGTTTCGCGAAGACACCTGAGAGGCCAGCACAATATACTTGCAGTGAAAAGTACAGGACCCAAGATACAGTCCTGTGGAACTCCACGTCGCAATCAGGTTCTGCGAGATGAGCACTGTGTTCGGTCGGTAAGATAAGATGCGAGCCAGCGAAGTGCATCGCCTCGCGCGCCGATTCGATCTACAGATCAGTTAACAGAATGTCATGGTCGATGGTGTCAAACGCAGCGTTAATATCGAGTAGTACAAGTACTACATCCTTACGCGCAACCAGAGATCGTAAAACATCGTCATGCATGCATACAATCGTTACTTCGACGCTATGTGATGTGTGGTAGACGCTCTAAATTGGATCTTCCAGGTGATTGCAGATGTAAACGCAGGTGGGCAGAGAAGTTATTTCGATGCATACGAAAGGTTAGGCATAGGTCGTTAGCTGGCGTAGTCTTCGGCGGACAGACCGGGGCATTTAGAAGAGGCGTGATGACAGAGTGATTCATGCTTGCCGGAACTGTGGATGATTCGTACGATAGGTTGATGATATTCCTGAGAATCGGCGCCAAGAAGGAGGTGTTTGCTTTCAGGATAGCGGAGGGCAGTGGATCGATCTTCGACGTTTTCATCGTGCCATTTTGAATAAGCGACGTTACCTCTTCGAGCGAATCCGGCTCATGCATGCGAGTTATAGATATTCGCTCACTTTACTGTAAAACGCGGCTTTACTGGAGGCAGTATTTGTCACACGATTTGAGACAGCAAATTCGATGGCTGTTGGTTCAGTTGCGCCGCCTTTTGTGCTCAAACAAACCAACCTGGCGTTTCATTTCATCGAATTTCCGACATCACCGATGAGTGTGTGGTCGTTCATTTATCGTACGTTGCACAAGGGGTACGTGGCGACCAGTGAGGCACGACAGCACGGAACAAAACTGATCGTAAAGGCCGCAAAGATCACCGAGAGGTTGGGTGATGAAATCACACTCACGGAGATCTGCAGTGACGCTTGTGGTGTTAGTCGCAGTATATCGAATGTACGCTATTGCCTTTCGAGGCTGACGGGACTTGGCTGTGGCAGGATCACAGAGAACTGCATAGTGATCGATGACAAGTTGGCCAACAGATACTCGTGTAAAAAGTGATGAGGAAAACGTTGTAATGACGAGATCATGTACATTCACACGGCTGTGCGTGCTGATCATTGCTGTCGCCGTATCGCAGGTTAAAGTCGCCGACAATGATTATATCGCACTTGGGGCTGGACGATGTCGGTCGATAACTGATGAACAGCCGTAGAGTAGAGGAGAGCCTGGCAGAGGAGACCCTGGTAGAGGAGAGCCTGGCAGAGGAGAGCCTGGGAGAGGAGACCCTGGTAGAGGAGACCCTGCTAGAGGAGAGCCTGGCAGAGGAGAGCCTGGTAGAGGAGAGCCTGGCAGAGGAGGGCCTGGTAGAGGAGAGCCTGGTAGAGGAGAGCCTGGTAGAGGAGAGCCTGGTAGAGGAGAGCCTGGCAGAGGAGAGTCTGGTAGAGGAGAACCTGGTAGAGGAGAGTCTGGTAGAGGAGAGCCTGGTAGAGGAGACTCTGGTAGAGGAGTGTCTGGTAGAGGAGAGCCTGGTAGAGGAGAGCCTGGTAGAGGAGAGCCTGATAGAGGAGAACCTGGTAGAGGAGAGCCTGGTAAAGGAGAGCCTGGTAGAGGAGAGCCTGGTAGAGGAGACCCTGGTAGAGGAGAGCCTGGTAAAGGAGAGTCTGGTAGAGGAGAGTCTGGTAGAGGAGACCCTGGTAGAGGAGAGCCTGGTAGAGGAGAGTCTGGCAGAGGACAGCCTGGTAGAGGAGCGCCTGGTAGAGGAGAGCCTGGTAGAGGAGAGCCTGGTAGAGGAGAGCCTGGTAGAGGAGACTCTGGTAGAGGATACTCTGGTAGACGAAAGCCTGGTAAAGGAGAGCCTCGTAGAAACCCTGGTAGAGGAGACCCTGGTAGAGGAGAGTCTGGTAGAGGAGACCCTGGTAGAGGAGAGCCTGGTAGACGAAAGCCTGGTAGAGGAGAGCCTGGTAGAGGAGAGCCTGGCAGAGAAGAGCCTGGTAGAGGAGAACCTGGTAGAGGAGAACCTGGTAGAGGAGAGCCTGGTAAAGGAGAGCCTGGTAGAGGACACCCTGGTAGAGGAGAGCCTGGTAGAGGAGAGCCTGGTAGAGGAGACCCTGGTAGAGGAGAGCCTGGTAGAGGAGAGCCTGGTAGAGGAGAGTCTGGTAGAGGAGACCCTGGTAGAGGAGAGCCTGGTAGAGGAGACCCTGGTAGAGGAGAGCCTGGTAGAGGAGAGCCTGGTAGAGGAGAAGAGTCTGGTAGAGGAGAGTCTGGTAGAGGAGACCCTAGTAGAGGAGAGCCTGGTAGAGGATACCCTGGTAGAGGAGACCCTGGTAGAGGAGACCCTTGTATAGAGGAGACCCTGGTAGAGGAGAGCCTGGTAGAGGAGACCGTGATATAGAGGAGACCCTGGTAGAGGAGACCGTGTTAGAGGAGACCGTGGTAGAGGAGAGCCTGGTAGATGAGACCCTGGTATAGAGGAGACCCTGGTAGAGGAGACCGTGGTAGAGGAGACCGTGGTAGAGGAGACCGTGGTAGAGGAGGGCCAGGCAGAGCATAGTTGTAGAACTAGGCATCCATATGATGAGGCGGGCCAACGTTTCGAATGGTCGACAGTGTATGAAGCTCTGAAAAGTACGCCAACACGACCGCCACAACGATTACTCCGAGCAACATGCTCAAAGAGATAGCCACAAGGTGTGACAGCGGTTGCAGACACGGTGTCCGCGCTTTGTGGACATGTCTCAATCAAACATAAAATATCCAAGTTGTGGACAACAAAGTCAACAAGGAAATCTGCCCCGTTGCTGACTCATCTCGCATTGAGCAGACACAACTTGGCAGGCCGCACGTTCGAGGTCAGCGTTATGTTCAATAGGTTCGTGGCGCTGACGCCTGGTATGGTATGCATCGACGTTTACTGGTACCCCCACGACGACCTCGGTGAGCGGCCCGGTAGAGTGCCACCCTTGCAATGGATGCCGCTCTCCGTGCAGCATTGTTCAGTCGAGCGCACCGGCCCTTGACGCAGATACCAACTAGTGCGCCGGAAGTGCGGTGTCACGCATGATCACCAGCAATTGTCTTGTCGCTGATGCAATCCACTAAACAGTAGAACTTGTGATGAAAGTCACTTAAATACTAAGAACGTTATAAAACACCAAGTAACTGCGTGGTCCAGGTTAACACTGACTCTTGCACAAAACCAACTGTGAAACTCTGATGAAAACAGTTAAAAATACAAATTATAAACGGAGCTTGTTTCGGTTCGGCCAGTCGCGACCACGTGATAAACAGTGAGTGTTTTCTCATATGGAGTAATTGTGTGCGTATGTTATTAACAGCAAAATAATGTGTTTAAATATTTTAACGAAAAGGTAACATTGATCGCAATCGATAAATGCAGGAGGGCACAGTTTGGGACGTCAAAACGACAAAACCCAAACTATTTACATAATCAAGAAATAAAATGACAAACTCGAACATGTGTTTCTCTTATACAGGCACGTGTGATTTGTTTGTATCGATTGACCTCTGACCCGAAAGATTTGGCGCATGCGTAGTCGAAACTCATGGAATTATGGTGGATACCCAAGATAATAGGCCCTACTAAACTCATGAGTGAACGTATGTTTTAAATAACGGTGGAATTTAGGAATATTTCATCTGCTTTAACATTAGATTTAAAAGGAAATATATTTCAATTAGCATGTGCAACAAAAGAAAAAGCCCTTGTCCCAATATAGGTACTGACTTTTTCCTAGACAAAACGTAAATGTGACGTTGGGTTGTTAATTAGTAATGAAGTAAATTGAAGATACCGAAAATTAACATCAATTGAGTAGATAATATAGTGGTTTGCATAATATAGTGGTTTGAAATTGTTTGAACTATTATGAAGAAAAAATAACTTTATAAAGTAATGTGGCTCCGTGCTCATCTAATCATGGTCACATATCTTCAAAGTGGTATTTTCTTATACTATGGCAATAGTTGTTCAAGCGTGTCAGTTCCCTTTAAAGGGGATTGAAACGTTTGAACATCGATTAACGAAACATAAGAATACATCATTTACAGGATATGTTACAATGATTTTTATGAGCACGGAACTTTAGTCCTGGTTCTGCCCTATATACTTAAGAAAGTTTGACAGTTTATTTGAATAATATATAAATATGGCTTTAAAATTCTACTAAGTGTAAATAAAAAAAACTGGGCAATTTTTCAAAATGGCTGCCAAATTCAATATCCCCGTATTTCAATACATACATCCTGCAGAGCAATAACTATGGTATGCGTATATATGTTTAGGGGACTCAAACTTCAAATGTGTAATTTTATACTCCTCCGATATTCATTTCGGCCACTAGTAAAGAAGGCGGTCATCAAAACAATTGTCACCATATCGCAAAAACTACGTCATCTAGAGCAATTATGCTTACGTTGTTGGATAACGTGTTGATAGCGATATCAATGGTGGTATTTTGACCTTTAAGAACATACAAATATTCGTGCATGTTCTAAAGATGGCGTCTGTCAAAACCTATTATTTCTCATCTAAAGAAATACACTATATAAATTCCTCTATCACCGCGTCTTAAGTGCTTCATATCGTCGAAGGGAGTAGCTGATGTACAGTGGAGACCTACGTGACCTATTGTTGAAATTAGTTATTAGCTTGAGACGCTCAATATACATGAAATGGTAAGACCATTAATCGATGTGTCATCTGTATTTAACCAAATTTAATGCCAATATAAGATTTAATTCATGTATGTTTGAAAAGTGGCAGCACTTCAATGGTGTGCTCGGATGTCAAACTAGTCAGCTTTCGGTACTCCACCCATCTGGAGTAATAGTCAACAACGACTATGAACCCATGTACATGGAGTTCATGGAGATAAGACAAGAGGGTAAGGAAGCTGGAATCAAAGTCTATGTTGGCTCTGGCCGCACCTTCGTACAGGTGTGGCATGCTGAGACCATCTCCTCTATCTGTGTGGAGAGGCCTGGTCACCAGACTGTCTAGTTGGCTCTTGAGCGACACTTGGAGATTCCAAGGTGTCATTCGTATATGATCTTCAGAGTGCCGAATCTCATGCAACGCGCTATGACTATTCGTTCATCGTAGAGCAGTCATCGATAATGGCGAGATGGCTTCTGGTACCCCAGTGTGGACGCAGTAAGGCAATTTGCGGCATGAAGGCTGGCTACCCTTAACGGCAACATCGCCGTACATCTGCGCATATTTCGTTTTGTTTCTGTACCGGGCAATTGTCCTGTAAACGTTTCTCCGTAGCGTGAAGCACACTCCCTATTTGTTTCGCGTACCTCTTCCGCAAACATGACATCTGTCTTCTCTGGGTAGTTGACAGGAGCGCGAGATAATGCGTCGTCTGTTGCTTTCCTGGTACGTATGCGACTTCCGGGCTGTATAGCATTAGTCTCATACGAAACCGTTGGATGCGAGGTGGCATCGTGGCTAGTTACGTTGTTTTCAGAAGGGGACGAGAGGTTTGTGATCAGTTTCGAGGGTGAAGCTTAGCCCCATCACGCACTCTCTAACTTCTCGCAAGCCCAGGTTGCTGCGATAGCTTCTTTCTCTATGACAGCATAGCGTTTCTCGGTTTCCGTGAGCGACGTTTGCCATCATCTTGAATTTGCAGTACCACTGCACCGATCCCCTCAGAAGATGGGTCTGCAACGATCACTTTTGGGCGGTCTGGATGTGTAAGTACCTCGGGTAATAAAACACGTCGTTCACTTGTTGAAAGGCAGATTCTTGTGATGCTGCCCACAACTATGCAGTGTCTTTGCACAGTATCTGGCGTAACGGTTTGTTGACATCAACCATTTGGTTGACCAAGTCCATGTAACGTTGGAGTTCTGCGACATTGTTGGGCGCTGGGAAGTGCGCGATCGCTGCCGTCTTGCCGTCTTGCCGTCTTGCCGTCTTGCCGTCTTGCCGTCTTGCCGTCTTGCCGTCTTGCCGTCTTGCCGTCTTGCCGTCTTGCCGTCTTGCCGTCTTGCCGTCTTGCCGTCTTGCCGTCTTGCCTTCTTGCCGTCTTGCCGTCTAGCCGTCTTGCCCTCTTGCCGTCTTGCCCTCTTGTCGTCTTGCCGTCTTGCATGCATTCCTGCTGCGTCAATGATGTGTCCCGAGAACTTTATAGGTATTGGCGAACTCACACTTGTTGTTTAGAGTAAGTCCAGCTGCTTGCAGGCGTTGTATGACTACTCTCACTCGTGCGTCATGTTGCTTCTGGTCTGTGCCATGAACCAGCATGTCCTTGCCTTCCAGCATCTGTGACATGTGACGTTGGAAGATCTCAGGAGCGGATCTGATGCCGAATGGTAGGCGGTTAAAGGCAAACCAACCAAATGGCGTGATGAAGGTTGTCTGTAATTTGGATTCCTCGCAAAGAGGCAATTGCCAGAAGATGCTGTTCGCGTCCAGCTTAGTGAAGATCTTGCTCTTTCCGAATGCTGCTAGACCTTCATCCACTGACATCATGGGGTATATCTGTCGACGCACTGCTTGGTTGAGTTTTGTGAGAAACACGCAAATTCTCACTCGACTGGCTTGAGAACAGGCACCACACCAGGGCACCATTCAGTTACTTCTTGTTTCAGTAGTGAATCCAGCTGCCTCTTAACCATCTGAAGCAGGGGATGGGGAACATTTGTTTCTGTTGTGTGACAGAAAATTATGGCCCCAGGCGGTAGTCTGTGTCTAGTTTGCCAAGTGCAGTGACTAGCTTTGGGAACCCAGCACCGAAATGTGGCGGCCCACAGGAACTACCTTCACTGACCTCTTCAATGCGTTGCTAGATTTTCCAACAGATCCTGAAAGTCTTCAAATACATTTGCTAGGTGTCCTTGAAGGTGATAAATACCAACAAAGTATGCAGAGAAAGGAAAAGCCAGCCCAGTGATCAGAATTGCATTTATGGTTGTGTGTAGTGCAAATCCATAACTCCATCTTGATTAAAACCACTGGTGACTAGTCCTATTGATGCATTGACACAATTTAGCTGTGTTTCTATAACCAACGAAAATGCCAATTAGGTGATTATAGTGAGCAGACAAGGCAGTTACTTTTATTAACCAAAATACATAAAATACAAACAAATACAAACTCCCAATATAGTCCAAATGATTTCGGGGTCTCTGTGTCAATTGTATGTTTTGTGGGAATTGATCAGTGCGTATGTACAGTGCTTAAGAATGTGGAGATTATCTGTCTAAAAATAGTATCAATGATAGTTACCCTGACGTCACTATGAATAGCGATTTGCCTCTTGCTATACCTTTGGGTAGGTAAACGTGTATAGACAGTATACCCCTGGCCGTACATTCCGCTCCAGTTTTACAGAGTCTGCTAACCTCCTGCGAGTGACATACATCTTGACAAATACTTTTAATATGTAACTGTTAACCCACAAGTGACTTTGTGGTGAAAGACTGTCATATATTATAAAATGAAAATGATTTATTGTAGCTAATTAAATAATGTTGACTGATATATATTATACTGAAATTAACAAGCGAATAATGTTGTTTCTGTATCAGGTGCTGTTGACCTGAGTCGTGGAACTCTGGTTGTTGTTCAAGAAGAAAGGATACACGTGATGGAGAGGATGCCGTCCGGGAGGTATACGATAACAAGACAACCCATCACTAACTGTAGCTTCTGTAAGTTACATGGCATCGTGCTTGACAAGTTGTCAACAATTTTATTTAACAAGATGTACATTGGGAACATACTATATGGAGTAATCGTGTTATATAATTGTATAGAATAATCCATTTGTTCTAACAGGACAAAGGTTTATACGACTTATTATTTAATGCATTATTTATGAAGATTGGGCAACGTAAAACAGTGGACAACCCTTTGTTAACTGTCGTATCGTAGTTGTGCTTAGTGCGTTAACCTGCTTTTTTCAAGCTTAAATGTGATGTTAACACATACACCACACCGTGTGTCTTCTTTTTCAAGTATTGCTCAGTTTTCTTTAATGTCACGTTAACAAATACACCATACCATGTGTTTTCTTTAATGTCACGTTAACAAATACACCATACCATGTGTTTTCTTTAATGTCACGTTAACAAATACACCATACCAGTTGTGCTTAGTGCGTTAACCTGCTTTTTTCAAGCTTAAATGTGATGTTAACAAATACACCATACCGTGTGTTTTCTTTAATGTCACGTTAACAAATGCACCATACCATGTGTTTTCTTTAATGTCACGTTAACAAATACACCATACCATGTGTTTTCTTTAATGTCACGTTAACAAATACACCATACCATGTGTTTTCTTTAATGTCACGTTAACAAATACACCATACCATGTGTTTTCTTTAATGTCACGTTAACAAATACACCATACCATGTGTTTTCTTTAATGTCACGTTAACAAATACACCATACCGTGTGTTTTCTTTAATGTCACGTTAACAAATACACCATACCATGTGTTTTCTTTAATGTCACGTTAACAAATGCACCATACCATGTGTTTTCTTTAATGTCACGTTAACAAATACACCATACCATGTGTTTTCTTAAATGTCACGTTAACAAATACCCCATACCATGTGTTTTCTTTAATGTCACGTTAACAAATACACCATACCATGTGTTTTCTTAAATGTCACGTTAACAAATACACCATACCATGTGTTTTCTTAAATGTCACGTTAACAAATACACCATACCATGTGTTTTCTTTAATGTCACGTTAACAAATACACCATACCATGTGTTTTCTTAAATGTCACGTTAACAAATACCCCATACCATGTGTTTTCTTAAATGTCACGTTAACAAATACCCCATACCATGTGTTTTCTTTAATGTCACGTTAACAAATACCCCACACAGTGAGCCTGGGTTCATCAACGTCTGTGTGGACATCTTCAACCCACTGGAATCACACCTAAGACAGAATAAGGAAATAGAAGAAAAAGAAGAATTTCCTTTCATTCGACCCGTACATAACACAATTATTTTTGGATATATTATATATCCATGTCAAAAATAATAAAAATCATAGAGATTTATTTTATACATGTTATAATATATGACAATGAAATAAAAGTAAAAGAAGATACTCCTCTGAGACAGTAATAATCACTATCGAGGGCCATCCTTATAAAAAATATCAGGGCACATCACCCAAATAAAAATATTCCGAAACATATTAAATAAATGTTAACAAGTATGTAGAGTAGCTTACATGGTTAATGAGTTTGTCTTTATGGCACAATTTATGTTTTGCATAAAGACGAAAGTTGACATGTGGATATTTGTTCTTAATTTTGCAAGCATATATAGCAGTTTTGCCTCGTACATATTACTTGATAATGTTGTAATAAAAGGTAACGTTTGAGAGTAAAGTTTGTTTAACTGTATCTGGAATGTAATTTAGTGAAAGTGGAGATTATGCCAAAGGCATTTCTTTGCAAAATCATACTTATTTTGTAAGTGTATATTTTAGTTTTGCTTCTCGTATCATGATTATGTACTCATAATTAAATATTATATTTCAGTTTTGTAAATAAACTGACACGTCACTGTTAATAATAACATTGTAGTTGTTGTAATCTAAGTTTGCCCTATAGAAAACTAGTTTTCTATAGAAAATGTTATAGAAAAGTATTTGTAGAGTGCAATGGTTCAGGTGTAGACCTTTGCACTCTCGACTACGAGAACCCGGATTCGAATCCTGTGCTGTGGTGTTAAAACCTTGGGCAAGTTTTTCCACTTTACATTGCTCCAGTTCACTCAGTTGTATAAGTAAGTGCCTGGCTACAGACAGTGGTGGATATGTGTACGAGCAACTTTCGCGCCTTAATTGTAGCATATGGCTGGATGCTTCCCAGAGAAGCCGAGATGGTGTCGGGATGAACAGGTCTGTCAGGGAAGTAAAGTGTAAAGCACTTTGAACGGTCCTGAGGACTGGATACTGCGCTATAAAAGAACTTCCCTTTTATAAGCCCAGTATAATCTATAGAAAAATCTATATAATTCTATAGAAAACTATATAATTCTATAGAAGTTCTATTATTTTTTGTAGATTTTTTCATGGGTGTATTTTATGTTGTTTTCAACAGGAATTAAAGAATTTGTTTTAATTTGGATTAGCCGACTTAAAAGAATGTTGCCAGCACAGAGCACAAGATTCTGTTGGCGCTATGAACTTGATGCTGTCATTTACTACTTGAGATATCACATGATTGTAGGTTGGATGAATCCTGTCACAGTGGACGACCTTCATGGCTTCGTGTACCTGAGTTTCATCTATGGTAAAACTGTGAAACGGGTGAGACTCGATGGCTCCGACCTAACGACAATCTATGGTAAGTTGTGTTACAGATCCGTTTGTATGGGTGGTTCTATTGCAATACACTCAGTAGTGTTGTTAACAAATGTTCTCTTTTGATTTACAAATTCGTGGTGGTGGGTTATGCAGGGTGAGGTGCGGTGGGGCGAGGTGTGACGTGCAGGGGTGGCACGGTTGGGGTAGGACCTAACCATGGTGTTGACTACGTGAATAGTGCTGTGCCTACACTGTGGTCGTCTCAGAGTTTCCACACCCTGGTGTTGTCTGGCTGGTTGTATGACCTAGCCATCGTGTTGACCACGTGTATTGTCAGGGTCGTGATGATGATGTGTCGGGCCACTGTGGGCGGCTCAGGGTCGTATTGATCATGTGTTTCCACGCCCTGACGTGCGGCTTGGTGCGTGGATTTGTCGTTGTCTGCACATTTTAATATTGGGCATGCGTTATGGTTGAAGTGGTGTGATGGCATGTTACTACTCCTTTTGTTGTTGTCTGTGGTTTCTGGGCCTCACATTTATTAGGCTTAAATAAGTACCTGGGTTTTTGCTTAGATAATTATCTGATGCAATCCCCATTGAAATATTTACGACGCGTCTATCCTTGTAAGGAGATTTGCTTTATTATCTGGGCCAACAGCAATGCTCCTTGTTATGTTTACTGTCTGTCTTTACTACCATCATCATCGTCGTCGTCGCCGTCGTCGTCGTCGTCGTCGTCGTCGTCGTCGTCGTCGTCGTCGCCGTCGCCGTCGCCGTCGCCGTCGCCGTCGCCGTCGCCGTCGGCGTCACCGTCGCAGTCGCCGTCGCCGTCGCCGTCGCCGTCGCCGTCGCCGTCGCCGTCGCCGTCGCCGTCGCCGTCGCCGTCGCCGTCGCCGTCGCCGTCGCCGTCGCCGTCGCCGTCGCCGTCGCCGTCGCCGTCGCCGTCGCCGTCGCCGTCGCCGTCGCCGTCGCCGTCGCCGTCGCCGTCGCCGTAGCGGTCGCCGTCGCCGTCATCATCATCATCATCTCCTCATCATCATCATCATCATCATCATCATCATCATCATCATCATCATCATCATCATCAACAACAACGGTCCCTCGAAACGAGTGGTCGGTCAGATGTGATTCAAAAGCCCGATTCTTGGGCAGGAGATGCCAGATGGAAGGGAGACGTGAAGATGTTAAGACATCGCCCTCTCCTTTCCCCTCTGCCGTTTCTCTGCCTCGTGAAGTAGACGGTTTGTCTCGAATTTGGCCGTTGCCTGGTATATGTTACGGCGCCAAAGTGGACGGTCCGCAGCTATACATTTAGCAGTGTCCTTGAATCGTTTTCTCCTGCCACCAAGTGTTCTCGTACCATGTGTTAGTTGTGCAAAATGTACTTATCGGGGGAGACGGTTTTCCGACATTCTGATACAGTGCATAGTTGGTTCTGCATTACCATTGCCTCAACACAAGTTGTGTTGGCTTCCACGGGATACTGGTATTGGTGCGGCGATCTTCCCATCGGATACAAAGTATCTTTCTGTGGAAAAATTAGTGGAATTTCTCCAAGGTCTTCAGATGACATCAATAAGTAACCGACGCCCCGCCCCCTATAGAGTAGTGTGGTAATACTATTAGAAAGACCAATTAAAGATCACCTGGTTGATTTTCTTGTTAAAAATAAATTGATAAACCCATCTCAACATGGGTTTTTTAAAGCGACGTCATGCTTAACAAATATGTTATGTTTTTTGGAAGATGTCACAAAGTGGGTAGATGAGGGATCTCCAGTATATATAATCTATTTAGATTTTAAAAAAGCCTTTGACAAAGTGCCACACCAAAGACTACTACTTAAACTAAAGGCCCATGGCGTAGGAAATGGTATGATCAACTGGATAGAAAAATGGCTTATTGATAGAAGACAAAGAGTAGTAGTTGATGGGGAGGTTTTAAACTGGAAATCGGTTTTGAGTGGAATACAGCAGGGATCAGTACTGGGACCTATTTTATTCTTAATATATATCAATGATTTGGATGATGACATAACAAGCAAGGTGTTGAAATTTGCGGACGACACAAAAGTGTTTAGGAAAATTAAAAGTGATGCAGATAGACAGCATTTACAAGATGATCTTAATAAGTTGATAAAATGGTCTGAGAAGTGGCAAATGCTGTTTAATTTTGGAAAGTGTAAGTGCCTCCACACAGGACATGGAATGAAGATGCACAATATACAATGGGTGGTACTGTACTAAATACTACCTTAAAGGAAAAGGACTTATGGTTAACTATTAGTGCTGACATGAAGGTATCAGAGCAGTGTGGAATTGCAGCAGCGAAGGGAAACCAAATTCTTGGATTAATTAGGCGAAATATAGTGTACAAAGAAAAAGAACTAATAATACCGCTGTTTAAAACAATAGTTAGGCCTCACTTGGAATATTGTATACAAGCATGGAGGCCATATCGCAAGAAGGATATTGATATGCTAGAAAGAGTACAAAGGAGAGCAACCAAAATGATGCCAAAACTCAGGAATATTAGTTATGAAATGCGTCTAAAAGAATGTGGTTTAACAACACTAGAAACCAGAAGATTGAGAGGAGATCAGATTGAGGTGTTTAATATATTGAATGGGTATGAAAATATTGACAGAAATATTCCACCCACATTTTGTTCTTGCTATCTTTCACTCATGTATGTATGTATGTATGTTGTTGTGTGTGTGTGTGTGTGTGTGTGTGTGTGTGTGTGTGTGTGTGTGTGTGTGTGCGTGCGTGCGTGCGTGCATGCATGCATGCATGTATGTATGTATGTATGTATGTATGTATGTATGTATGTATGTATGTATGTATGTATGTATGTGTGTATGTATATATATATATATATATATATATATATATATATATTATGTATGTATGTATTATTTAGTCACGCATATATAGTTACTATTTAAAAATATCAAGTACCTTCATACTATTATCAAGTATAAAAAAATCATAAATAGTCCATTTCATATTTAAGTACCATACTGGGATATAGACAAAAGCAGTAGTTATTTATCAATGCCACATAAATTGGTGGACTATATTACAGTATAATTAAATCCCACTTCTCGTCAGTTATGCTAACGGTTAATTATTAGCTCAAGTTCAAATAATGTCTTTCACACCCAGTTAGTTCAGGCTCGGCTGTGTAATAAAGAGTTAATGTCACACTGTTAAGACACACACACACACACACACACACACACACACACACACACACACACACACACACACACACACACACACACTAAAAAACACAAACCTCTCCCCAGTTGATACAGAAGACGATAAAGGCAGATGCATAAGGAAAGCCATGGAGGAGATTGTGATCATGTTGGTATTTTTTTTGGCTAATTCCCAATAGAACACAGCCTTTGTGAGTCTGCTGCCATTTATATATAACGATGTACGCTTGTAATTGTCTTTTCGCAAAGTGCTGGTTAGCTAAGCTAATATTTATTTGTGATGCCATGTTTAGCGCAAGTGTCTGGAAGCTAATAATTATTTTGGTTTAAATTGTTCAGTATATTGTTCATATATGAGTATCAATATTCAAAAGTAAAACATCAGGTGATAAATGTAGTCAATTAATCAAATATATATAAGTACACGGGGATGTGTTATAATGTGACATCTTTGTTTTGTGTTATCTGCAGATGGATATACCTTTGGGCTTGCTGTTAACCCAGAAGAAGACAAACTATACATCTCAAAAAAGTCTGACAAGAAAATAGTCGTGACCAGTTTGAATGGCACTGGGGAAACAACACTCCTCGACTGTGAAGCCGAACCACTAGGCCTGGCTGTGGATCGCAACAAAAGGTAAAATATTTATGTAATGCTAGATTTTGCTGTAATATATATATATATATATATATATATATATATATATATATATATATATATATATATAGCAACAAGCTGAGCAACAATCTTCTCTTCTCCTGAAATGTTAGCTTACCTTAATAATTGTATAAATATATTTTAAAACAAAATTGGACGCATTCAATTGTAATTGTAAATATAATTTTAAATGATATTTTAGTCCTCTTATAATGCATGTTTACTAATTTAAATTATATTTTTAGAAGATAATTTATATATATATATATATATATATATATATATATATATATATATATATATTAAACAATTTTAAAGGACATTTATATATATATATATATATATATATATATATTTATTTATTAACTAGTTTACACCACAATTATTGTTAAATAGATAATCTATTATTTTAATTTTGTCTTTATTTATTTATTATATTAAAAAAACATTTTAAAGAACAAATTATGTACAATGTATATCTTATATTTATTTGCCATATTTCATTTTATTGCATATATAGGCACTATATGAGTCAACGCCAGACTACATTCCAATTCATCATGTAATGCACGTTGAATAATCGCTTTACTATATATATATATATATATATATATATATATATATATATATATATATATATATATATATATATAAAAGTTTATTGATGATTGATAACCAATACTGTTTCATAGTACAGCATTAGTTATATATGATACTGCATTAAAAATGTTGATGTATTGACTTAATTACGTGAATAATGCCTTTTTTTTGTCTCAACATGAGTAATTATGTATAATGTTACATATATGTTATTTATTATGTATTATTAGAATTGTTAACTGGTGAATAGACGTTTGGTATGACGTGTATTACATATTTAAGAAGGTTATATTTAGAATAATCATGCACTCAAAACAAACTCAATGTTAACCTATGTTGTTATTAAAGGTAGCTTGGTTACTATTCTTACGTCAACTTCACCATATGTTACTTATTTTTAGAATAATTACTGAAATAAAACTCAAAGTTAACCTATATTGCTCTTAATAATAGTTTTAATTTTCAGGTTGCTGTTTTTTTCGACAACTACGCCATATGGTATTTACAAGGCCAGCCTAAACGGAGCCATTGTCACGAAGATTGTATCAACAAATGTGCAGACTGTCTGGGGACTGGACATAGACATTTGCACCAACAGAATCTTTTGGGTTGACTTCGGTAAGTATATGTAACTGCTGCTATAAAATCCACCGCACTCAGATGGTGTTTGGGGCCATATGATGAGTTGCTAAAAATCTTCCCCAGGCAGGATTAGATCGTTCATTTTTTCCTAGTATTCATTCCTGCTGCTAGGTCTAACTGAAATATGACACGTGTCTAGCCGTTAAGGACAGAGCCAATGTCGAGCCCTGCCAAGTATGAATGTTTATCTTGACACTACCCAAGTATGTAAAAGAGTAGAATTTGTTAGTTCAGATTTACTACTGGTGTAGTTAATATATTCTCATGTATAAAGTGTGTCTTCTCTTGGCTAATTTGCAATGCAACTTTCTGGCTGAATGCATTGCACATTGTGTTGCCTGTTTACGGAGATGAGGGTATGACAGAGGAACGAGATCATTGCCAAGGTCAAAGCCCTTTAAGAGTGGAGAAGTGTGTCCACCTCTTGGTTCATATTCTCTTGTACCCAGTTATTGACAGAGTTCAAGAGGATGGCTGACATTACACAATGTTGTGACTGTAGTTTTCTCGTCAAAATAGGCATGTCGATTTTGAATAGAAGCCCTGAAAAGTATTAAGAGTAGGAAGAGTTTCTGTGCTATAAAATGCCTTTTCAACGTCAATCAAGGTGATATTATACATAAACAGGTCTGCTGTATTTATCACTGTTTAGTGATGTTTCTTATTGTAAATATCTGGTCTGTGCATCCACATTCTCAATGGAATTAGGTTTTCGCTTCCCTCAAAGCTTCATCTATACTGTCTGCTATTTGTCATAAAATGCTATTGTTTAATTACATTCTTCCTTAACACGGATTAATGGGTGACTAAATGCCAGCTCCAACAACTGTTTAATGCTTGTTTCTTTGGGATTTTGTTTCTCAGGCCTTTAGTTCATTCGTCTGGTATTCTGTCCATGCCGTGGGATAAGGAATATGATATAGGCTGTTAGTTCTGGGTTTGCCTTAAATAGATTGGTGTTAATGTTGTCTTGGCCAGTGGCTGTATCAGTCTTCAGGGAGTTGATGTCTGTGATGATCTCCTCTTTAGTAGAAATGTCCACATTGACGTCAAGGGCTTCTCAACCATCCATCGTCATCAGGTGGTGGTCTGTTCAGTATATGTCTAAACTGTCAGTCTAATGTATCTTCTGTTCAGTATATGTCTAAACGGTCAGTCTAATGTATCTTCTGTTCAGTATATGTCTAAACGCTCAGTCTAATGTATCTTCTGTTCAGTATATGTCTAAACGCTCAGTCTAATGTATCTTCTTTTCAGTATATGTCTAAACGCTCAGTCTAATGTATCTTCTGTTCAGTATATGTCTAAACTGCCAGTCTAATGTATCTTCTGTTCAGTATATGTCTAAACTGCCAGTCTAATGTATCTTCTGTTCAGTATATGTCTAAACTGTCAGTCTACTGTACCTTCTGTTCAGTATATGTCTAAACGGTCAGTCTAATGTAGCTTCTGTTCATTATATGTCTAAACGGTCAGTCTAATGTATCTTATGTTCAGTATATGTCTAAACGGTCAGTCTAATGTATCTTCTGTTCAGTATATGTCTAAACGGTCAGTCTAATGTATCTTCTGTTCAGTATATGTCTAAATGCTCAGTCTAATGTATCTTCTGTTCAGTATATGTCTAAACTGCCAGTCTAATGTATCTTCTGTTCAGTATATGTCTAAACTGTCAGTCTAATGTACCTTCTGTTCAGTATATGTCTAAACGGTCAGTCTAATGTAGCTTCTGTTCATTATATGTCTAAACGGTCAGTCTAATGTATCTTCTGTTCAGTATATGTCTAAACGGTCAGTCTAATGTATCTTCTGTTCAGTATATGTCTAAACGGTCAGTCTACTGTATCTTATGTTCCTTTCAGTTATCAGCAGGTTTACGTATTCGTCGCTGTCAAACATGTTCTTTACTCTGTGGCATTTGCCAGTGATGATCTCAGTTAGATTCTTAACTGTTCCTTTTTCGTTGCGTACTGCCGCCTCCTGCGCTTGTGTTGCTTCGTCTCCAAGATAGTTTCACTTACCTGCTCTCGTAACTCTTCACCTCCCAGTTAGCATCTCTAATAATCTCAGCACCTAAAAAACTGCACCACTTCTCATTAATTCCATTGTTTTCATCATCCTGTAAACGTGTTATTTTATGTAAAAGTCAAAATGCGTTTTCAAGTATGGGTCCTTTCAAATGATACAACATCGTGATGGCTCCAAACTTTATTCTATTGTCTAGCAATTTTCAGTTTCAACCTATCTAAATACAAACTGTATTTCTGTTTGTAAACTATTTGCATTATAGACCAGAAACGAATAGAATGTTCCAACTACACGGGCGGTGAGAGACGAGTGGTCCACAACACAGTTGGCAAGCCTAGGGGTGTCACAATTCAAGACGGCTCGGCTTACTACACACAATGGTACCCGTACAGGTAATGGACTTTGCAACTACATCTGCCTATTTAACTATTAAAGCAGAACCTTGGTAATATGGTCAGTTATGATGCTGGTGACCAGAAATGACTTTAATAGCTGACCATAATATATAGCGGGCGGGCGGGCGGGCGGGCGGGCAGCATACATATGTGGGTGTCAAACGGTGCATTGCCATACCACCCCAGACGCCTGTTGTACATCTACTGAACAAGATATACCTAGGCGAACATGGTTAATATTGATGCCAATAAATTAATATGTTTTCTTGCAGTGTCCGGTCAGTGCCACTGACAGGAGGAAATGACACCATTCTCAACATGGGCTCTTACGACGCAAACGATTTCCGCGGCATTGTGATACTGCAAAGAGATTACCACAGCGCTGTATCTGGTATAAGGGAGTAGAGTGTGATGCAGGCACACGAGACTGTTACTTGTCAGACGTCATGATATATGTGTATAAATACCTGAATGTGTGTTTATGTGTGTTTGTGTTGGGTACCATGTCTACATGAACTGGCTGCACGTATACTAGAGAAAACAGCTGACATAGATGTGGAAGTCTACACACGTCGACACAACAGGATAGAGACAGACCACTGCTTTCACAAGACAACATCAGCCCACTCCTGAACGTCACCTGACGGGAGTGATGCATTTAGCCGTGTACTGTTACAATGTATTTAAAATTAGATGTAGATTTAGTTTCAGAATGAACGTGAAAAAAAGGATGTGTCTACTCAAAATGACACTGCCATCAAGGTAAGGATGCACCATTCGTGGAAAAACGTGTTTGATACTAATAGTGACATTTAATATGTACAGAGTCGTGTGCAATCATGTCGCTATGTTTGCTTGTAGCTGTCATAACGTATAACGTATTAGTCACCTGTATCAACACACAGACTACCATGACGGCCCAATTATTTGTTGTTCGCGTCATATTACATAGTATGTATTAGATAAATATGTGCTGTATATATTTGCTGTAGACAGTAAATGACAGTTACACAATTATATATTAATGGTTAATAATTAGTTTTAATATGTTATTTGCATTAATATAAATGTGTGGTTTCACGTGAATGTAGAGATCATTGTTAATGTGCATAATGTTGCTTTAACTCTGTCCGTGATGCCTGTGGGTCCAGACTTCAAGTTGTAGATCTTGGAGATCACAGACCATAGGACACCTGGAAGACCTTCATACCACACAAGGCATACGTTGCTGTGTGGACAGACTGCAACAGAGGCAAGTGACCAATGCTATTCATGTCCTGATTACCTCTGGTCAGGGGTAGTCCGACACTAGCCATGGTTTGGTTCCTCAATTTCACTCTTCCTTTTTATAATAATTTTTTTAATACTTTGTCTATAAACAGTCTCCAATTACCTCTGTATTTTACTCCTCTTCTCCGAACCTCTCCCATTCATTGAAGGTTTCTCTTCAGGCGGTCTTCATATCGCAATCTTGGTTTTCCTCGCCTCCTTTTCAAACACTTCAATCACATTCTCACCAACATGTTCATAAAACTTACTTTCGCTCAAAAGCCAAACTATCCTCTTACTAATATACCATATTGAAATGTAAAACAGCACAACAACAGACGATGTGTACCATAAGAAATCAGTATACGTTATAACATAATGGAAACAGTTATTAAATGACTAACGATTTGGAATACCCAAATTCTTCATATAACCAGAGCACAGCTGCAGACTAGGCAGTGTACGCTTATCTACAGACAACACCATAGATAAATAGACTCAACAATGTATCGTTATCTGTAGAGAAGGTGCTATAACCTAATCTACAGACTGGTCAAAGTAGTCTTACCTTAAGAATGGACAATGCCATCTTATCAACAATATAGGCAATATAATTATAATCTCTGCACATTCTCCATAACAAAATGATCTAACAAATCATCCAAACAATAACATTTGTGTCATCTTATCTATGAACTAGGCAATAAATATCATACTGTATCATTTGGAGTGAAACTAGGAAACAGTATATTTCAGTATATTCCTACAAATTCCATGTATCCATATTAAGCACGGATATGCAGTTATGTATGCATAATGAGTATGACATATATTTGTCCTTTTGTGTTAATTGCCTTTTATTTGTCTTTTTATTGCCTGCATTGATTGGCTTTGTTACTCTCTTAACAATTTATATAGTTTTATTAATCTCAACTTATATCAAATTAATGTAATTACAAAAGCATCCCACCAATGTAGATAGCCTAATTATTATGTTGGTTTAATTCCGAATGCGTTTTCTTCTAGTTGTAACTGTAAACGATGTCACGTTTTAGAGCTACCGGAAACAACAACTAAAGGGTTCCTCTGGGGGACTTAGAGGACAAGTAGAAGATCACAGATCTTTGGATCAGGATGATCCGAGAGATCTTAGATAAGGAGGACAAGGATTAGATTCGCAAACATTGAGGATCCAGACAATTTTCGACAGGGCTGATAAGATGAAGATCTTAGATCCATACACCGTGTGGTTCTTTGAGATCAAAATGGGGAAGACAAGTCAAAGATCCAAGATCGACGGAGCGCTGGGTTCCTACCTGAACAGCTGAAGAAAAGGGTAGGGTACAGTACGCCATTTTGACAAAATAAAAAAGTAGATTGATACTTTAGGTTTTCTTGACACAATAAATCATGTTGACGCTGTAAGTAAGGTTAACATAGTCAGTGTTCAACTGACACTAATTAACATGCTCATAGATTAAGTGATTTTAACAGATTAAGTCATGTTGAACAGTAAATCATGTTGAGACAGAAAGTCATGTTGACCCTGCAATTCATGTTGCTACTGTAAGTAATTAACAAAGTCATTTAAAAGGTATGTTACAAGAATAATTAAGCGTCGTTTGACATGATAAGTCAAGTTTATATTGTCTGGTTCATCTATAAATATGTGTGAAGTAAAATCGGACGCCACAACATAAATGAATATTATTTTCCTATAGGGAATAGAGTTTGCAAACATTATTGTAAACCTACTGCTACTGTTAATGGTAACATACCATATAAGGGAAGGCGGTGATAATTGAGCCACGGAATTACTTGAGCTACCCACGTTTCCCTCAGAACTATCAAAGGGTTGACAATTGCTTGATTGTGCCGATTGATAAAGTACAGATGTTCAACTTACCCCATACACTGTGCTAGTGTCTGCACCTGGCCAACCCTCTTTGTCATGTCTAGTTATCTATGCACGTCTAGACACATTTTATTTGTCGCAAAAGATCTATCGATAATCATAGTTTGTATGAGTAAACACAATTTTAACACAGGATATAACTTTGTTGTAAATATTAAGAATAGTAAAACATGGCTCAACTAACACTGCCTTTCTCTTAACATTCCTAGGAATACAGCATTACAGCTGATTAAAGATTACACTGTATTTATTTCCACTCAGATATGAGAAATGGACCGGAGCTAACCTACCCAAGGGATACATCTGCACCACCGACGTGAAAGGTCCAGGCACAACCACGACTCAGCATTCAACGACGACCCATACAGTGGAGGTTCCAGTGGCCACAGACCAACTGACAAGCGAATAGCAGGTCACAGGTGAGAGTAAATACAAAGAAAAGATAGGATACAATACCGTAGAGTAGAAGTCGTTTGTAATATTGGCTATGACATTATGTCAGTTCCTATCAAAGACTGAACAATGTCTTTAAAGGGAACTTGATATTGAAACTACTAACATGAATGTCATATCATTTCAACATATTAACCAAGTTTAATTTGTCTGTAAGATTGCAATTCATAACAATTAAGATTACAGTTAATGCTAAAACTAAAAACACACTTTCTACAAAATGTCACCTTCATATAATTCTAACAGAATAAGCACACGCTGTACAAGCATATGAATCCATATTTCAAATAATGGAAACCACTGTGATATTCACATTAATGGAATGCCCACTTCATATATATATATATATATATATATATATATATATATATATATATATATATATATATATATATACTACTTGGAAAACATGCCATGACATATCAATATTATTAGACTATTTCTAAACCATTCCTTTTCCATTGAAATTGAACCTTGCTTGAAATATACCATATTTAGAATATATAACGTGACAGTATTCTATTAACAATAATGTTAAACTTCTGTTCTAGTAGAACTCATCCACCGCATCAGCCCAGAGACTGCAGAAACGAGTCCGACTGCGCCACTCACTAGAGACGTGATGTGAACTTGACTCAAACATTGAATTCACAGAAGAAGCCGAATAAACCCCTCGGACACGATAGCTGACCATTCAGGAGACAACGATTGTGGTAAATAATTGTTGGACTTAAATTAGCTGTGCAGAAGAGCTTCTGGTGCTGACATCAACGTGACTGGAGGGAAGAAGTTGTGGTGATGAATCTATGAAGGACTGATACAAGTTGTAAAAGCGTCGGCGCCTACAGAGACAAATTAATGGCTTAAGAACTTTACACATAGTGACACTGTAGGAGAACAACGATAATGCCAGTGTCACCCAGATTACCAGGAACATTTCTTATTACTTCGACGACTCGTTGAGTAGTGCTGTGTTAATCTCGGTCTACAAAACTGATTTTCCATCGCAGGGGAAGTTGGACTGTTTATTGTGAAACTCAGTTGGTTCACACAGTGAAAGTAATTGTATGAGTAAACAGTAACATGAGAGTTGTTTTTGATGACAACATACACTGACATTGGATAAGTTCAACACTAACATACAGTCATGTCTCGTTTATCCAGTCTTCAATAATAAAGTTGTTTCAAAATCTTGGGGACCATCTTGAATACCATGTATAAAAAGGTGTCTCGCTAATCTGCGTGTTTCGTTTGTCCAACCAAAAACCCCGGGAACCAAAGTGTGCGGATAAACGAGACGTGACTGTAGGTTGGTGATCGGTTCAATTATATTATGATATATGTTATGTTATGTATATATGTTATATATATATATATATATATATATATATATATATATATATATATATATATATATATATATATATATATATAATTTAAATAAATAACATTTTTAAAATTAAAACAATTGAATTAGTTTGTGGGCCAAAGCTCTAATTGGTACCCTCTGGACAGGCAAAATGTCATGATGTTTTTTATATGCCTGTAGGTAAACTTTTAATGTGATAACCTTTTGTACGGAGTTGCTTTTAGGTTATATTATTATGTAAATATAACGAGGTGAAGACAAATTCTTGTCAAATGTTTATGTGGTGGGAAACGAAATATATCACAACTTTGCAACCAATCAACCAAGACTCAATCTACGACTCAAAATGTTAGTATTAAATCACTCTATAGTGACATGTACAGATTGAATTAATAATTAGGTAAATTAGGCAATGACATTTCGGTTATTAGTGGAGTGCGGCTTGTACTGCATAGACAGGAATAAATTCAAATCAGTATTGCAAGTATGGCAAAGTTTGCATCCGCTCTGTTGATAAATTCCCACCCACCCTTAGAGAGCGCTAGCAGTGGTTGTCTAATGGGTCAATATATCACAGAGAGGTAGTTCACATTTTCTTTACGCTTTTCCCTGTATATGTTTGGTACACTTTGCACTATCATTTTCCTTCACTGAAGGTTCAGTAGTTTATGCGTGGTTTTTAGTGTGGGTAGTTTTTGAAAGTACATTTGTGTGGCAGTTTGGTTCTGCCTCTCTATGTGATGTGTTAGTAGATGGTGGTATTTACTACATATGTGTGTATACAATAGATTTTACTCTGTGTTATGTTACCATTAATTGATTATGGTTTGTTTACTGATGCTGAGGGGATTAGTCATTGAGGTCGTGTATCGGCAGTTGGTGTTGTTGTTAGTGTGCATATACAGCAACAATATTGCGTTAGACATCGGGTTGTACTAACTTAACTACTGTTAGTTTACCAGTGTTAGGGGCTTAGCTAAATGTTTACATTGTACAATATTTTGTTTGGGGGATTGAGCACCCCAACCTTTTTGTTTGTACATGTGTTTGTATGTGTAATCAACCTTGTAATTACGTCCCTATTATGTCACTTGTGACCAATTGTGATTGTCGCTCGCATGTAGAGGGTACGTCTTCGACATTCCATGCCTATGATTTCTGTGTTCAATAAATGACATGCCAATTTCTCACTCGTACCAGCTTCATGTTTTAATTATGTTATGACTGATACGTAGAGATCGAAACTATCTCAAGCTCCTCACCAGATTAAGATAAACATTATTGGAGACAATTAGTCAGATTAATTGTAATAACATGTGATGCAGGTATGTGAAATAGTCGTGTACTCATAACTGCAGCTTACGTCTACCAAATACGTAGAAAAAGCCTCAATGCAACATTTGGGTGACCTGACCATTGTGTATCTTTACACAGTGTATGTGTGTATATAGTGCATATTAATAGTTAAAACTTATAAATAAAAGGTACCAGTACCCAAGCAATGGTCTGTGGTCTAATGTGGCCTTAAATGCATATTTGGTCAACATTACTATTTAGATAGTAAATACAATTATAGTTAGATACAATTATATAGCTATCGTTAGATAGTGAATACAATAGATAATGAATACAACATACGAGTAGTTTTACAGCTCGGGCTAGTAGGGTTTTTAGAAGAGCATAGTAAAACATATTCAGGACTACTTGTGAGTTATCTAAATAAATAGGCTAGTCCGACAGACTGTACCAGCTAGCTAGAACTATATCATGCATCCTGGTGCGTGCGTGCGTGCGTGCGTACGTGCCTGTGTGCGTGCCTGCCCGCGTGCGTGCGTGTGTGCGTGCGTGCGTGCGTGCGTGATGTTGGTCAGGCGATGTGGGAGCTAGCTGGAGAGTGAAAAGACCGCAATGTACGTGGCAGAACGTTGATCAAGAAATGAGGGAGAGCCACGGAGAAGAGAGATGTGGATCGGACAATGTAATAATGACAGACGTGTAGAGAAACGTGTGTCGGGAAATGTGGTAGACACCTGCATAGCCACGTGGAAGAGAGATGTAATGTACGTCAAGCAATGTGGGAGCGAGAGTGACACAAAAATGACGTAGGCTTACGTACGTGCTCTTGACGTTTTGACATGAATATGTCCTGTGTGTTTGCGCATGCGTCAGGTGTAGTCGTTTTGTTTTACCGGCTCTACTATTATCACTAACAGGATAACATCTAATAGCTCTTGCAAACTAAAATTCACAGATGTTCAATAGTATCACGTTTAGAACATAACCCGCCAATAACTTTTCCGAACAACTTACCCTAAACTATATTTTGCAAAATTAAATTGCACAGCAACCAGTTCCTTAAAATGGCGCCTATGTAAACAACCACTAAAAGCGCGCGAAACCCAAATCCCCCCAATATAACTCAAACAAAAGCGTATTTCAAATACTTTATACGACCAGAATAAACGCGAACTGAATTGAGGTAGCTAAACATATAGTACATATAATCCCCAAATAAAAACATACGCAAGATTAAAGTAACTTGCAAAATGTGGCAAAATTAGTCCGCTCTGCAACCGGCTCATCAAAATGGCGCCGATGTAAACAATAAGTAATAAGACACTGACCATACTTGCCCTTTTCCTCTCGGGAGACATTCAAACCAACCCCGGTCCAAGGCATCAACCTGTATACCCGTGTGGATTTTGCGAGCTCGCTGTCTCGTGGTCACCCAATGAAGAAGCTGTATGCTGTGATGAATGCAGCATATGGTACCATCGGTCATGTCTTGAAATGTGCACCAAAGATTATAGCTTGTTACAACGCTCAAACGTACAGTGGCTGTGCTGTAGGTGCCAGACACTTAATATATCAAGCTTCACCTTCCGAAGCTTTGAAATCTCTCCAAGTTTTTACGAACCAATTGCTAATGAAGACATCACTCTGGAATCACTCTCTCCAACCTTCAACCCACTCTTCACTAGCAGTCCCAAATCAACAGACCAACACATGTCAGAGAATCCAACAAGAAGGTCCAATAATTCATCACGCTCCTCCAACAAAGCAAAATTCACCAGCTCCAGAACAAGCTCATCTGCATTTGACCTCCAACAAAAAAAAACCTGCGTGTTATGACCGAGTATTGTCGTAGTGTGATAAACAAAAAAGCCGACCTTGAAGCATCTATAAACTATATAAAACCAGACGTCATCTGTGGTTCTGAATCCTGGCTCAACAATAACATAAAATCCAGTGAATTATTCCCAGAAAACTACACCGCATACCGGAAAGACCGCAACACAGCAGGAGGAGGTGTTTTCTTGCTTGTGCGGAAGGACATCGTATCTTCCAACCAACCAGACCTAGATAGTGACTGTGAAATTCTGAAATTCGATGCAACAATACCATACAAGAACTTAATAAATCCCTAACAACGATAAAAAGAAGTTCAAAACAAAAACAAATAATCCTCTGCGGAGACTTCAACTGCCCCGACATATCATGGGAAATGGGAAACGTAAACACCGGTAGTCCAGACCGATCCACTCAGCAATCCCTCATTGACGTAACCGAAAGTGCCCAACTGACGCAAGTCCATAATAGTTCCACTAGAGAAAGCAAGTTGTTAGACCTAGTCTTCACTACAAATCCAACAATAGTAACACACTCTGTATCGGTACCAGACATATCCGACCACGATATTATTGTCACAGATTTCGACGTAAAAATCCAATACCAAAATAAACAACGCAGACAGATCTACCAGTTTGCTCGCGCTGACTGGGAAAGCCTTAATGATGACTTTAACACCTTGTCAAACAAAATCAACACCCAATACAACACAGGTGCATGCACCGAATCACTGTGGTCAACCTTCAAGAATACGCTAACAGAATCTATTAACAAACATATCCCATCAAAACTTAGCTCCAGCCGATGCAACCTCCCATGGTTAAATGGGAAGCTGCATCGACTACTAAAGCGAAAGAGAAGACTCTATAAGAAAGCTAAGGAAACAAACAACTGGACAAACTACAAATTCATCCAAAAAACATGTAGGAGAAGTATGCGTAAAGCCGAATGGGAATACATCAATAATACCATAACCCAAGGACTCCAGACAAACAACTCAAAACTCTTCTGGAAATACATTAAAAGCAGAAAACAAGACAACATTGGAGTAGCCCCCCTGAAAAAGAATGGTTCACTGGTGTGTGACAGCAAGGAGAAGGCTGAAATACTCCTGGACCAGTTCCAGAGTGATATTAACATTAACACAACCGGAGTATGCAAGTTACTCAAAGCCATCAATCCCCACAAAGCATGTGGGCCTGACCAAATCCCGAATGTCATTTTGAAGAACTGTGCTGACACCCTAGCCCCAGAACTCAGAGACATCTTCCAACGGTCATTGGACACAGCCGTCCTACCCCCAGACTGGCGTACTGCAAACGTGTCGGCCGTATTCAAAAAAGGAGATAAACATCTACCAGAAAACTATCGTCCCATCTCCCTTACATCTGTTCCATGTAAAATTCTTGAAAACATCATCTACCGCCACCTTATGACTTACCTTGAAGAACACAACATCCTAACAGACCTTAACCACGGCTTCAGAGCAGGCTTCTCATGTGAAACACAACTTCTAACCACTATGCATAATCTATTCTCCTCCTTCGACACCGGAACCCAGACAGACATGGCAGTGTTAGATTTTAGCAAAGCATTTGACACCGTTCCCCACTCAAAACTCCTTACAAAATTATCCCATTATGGAATCGGAGGCACAATACTTGAATGGCTAAACAAATTCCTGACTGAAAGAACAATGAAAGTCGTACTCGACGGTAAAATGTCGAGAGAAATACCCGTTGATTCTGGCGTCACACAAGGCACAGTCTTAGGCCCTTTGCTCTTCTTGTGTCACATAAATGACTTACCAACCTCTGTCAAATCTCAAGTCCGCCTCTTTGCAGACGATTGCCTATTATACAGGAAAATACAGACATTCAACGACCATATTTTGCTACAGAAGGACTTAACGCAACTTGGGAAGTGGGCAAATACCTGGGGGATGAATTTTAATACAAACAAATGTCACATCCTAAGCATAAAAAATAAAACACAATTCTTCTATAGCCTAAACAATGAAACTCTGGAATATGTAACTACCAACCCGTACCTTGGCATCACCATATCTAATGACTTAAAGTGGCACTCACACATTTCTACAATAACCGAAAAAGCAAATAGCACACTTGGCTTCCTAAGACCAAATATACGCAGATGCCCCATTAACAGCAAACGGACGGCATACATTGCCCTTGTGCGCGCTGTCTTAGAATACGGAGCCATAGTGTGGGACCCATACCATCGGGGGACATAGACAAATTAGAACAAATTCAACACCGTGCAGCTCGCTTCATCACTGGAGACTACCGCTCTAGACACCCAGGATCTGTCACAACCATGCTCACCAACCTTAACCTCGACACATTAGACAATAGACGACGCGACCAAAGACTAAAATTCATGTACAGAACTGTTAGAGGATCTATCCCAGCTCTCTCCACTGAAACATTCTTCCGGCCCCAAAAAACAAACAAAAGACACATTAAGCCTAAATACTTCCCCGACCATGTATCCTCAAACTTTGTCCAACAACTAACAACCAACAACACCAGATGTTTTATAGTATATTATACCCACTGCCCACACTGAACAATTTAAGAATTCATTTTTTTGTAAAAACAATAGCCGACTGGAATCAACTAAACGAGTCGCAGGTCCAGGCTGAAACCATAACTGATTTCAGTCGCCTGATCTGCGGCTCAAACACTCAATAACATGCGCACACACCCCCGTCGTATATAATAGCCACTATTGGCTTCTTTACGACGTATCCCATTCAGATTCAGATAACGGGGGAAACAGTGATTCGGCTGAACTGAAGCGTGTGACTGCAGTCACATCTGCAGTGGCAGTTGCTACAACATGGCCGCTGAAAGTTATGCATGTTGTGCAATACAATTTCCTAGATAAATATTGTGATTCGTGTATTAAGGTGACAATTGTTAGAATGATTTTGTTTAATTTGTTCCGTGCAGTACACGTGTGATAGGGGCAGAACAAGAACAACGTGCACCGCGAAATGTGGGAGAGACAGGGTAGTGAGACACGTGCATTGATTCATTTGGAAGAGGGAGAGAGAGACACACACACGCTGACACACATTATAAATAACAATTGTAACAGAGGCAGAGCCAGAGATGTGAGACAAAAAATTAACTCGGCGGATGCAGGAAGCGGCCGAAATGAAAAAGTGGCGCCATTTGGCGGAGTAAAATGTTTGCAACAGCAAAACTGACTATGGTCAATGTGGACGTCATTATTTTGGTTGTACTGAGAGCTGACTTGCATACATACTGCAATCACTATAGCAAGATATCACAAATATGTCTGCATTACTTTGTTAATAACAATAGCAATAACATAAACCCTAACGTAAATTCTACTGTTTGTGTCTGAAATCAACGGACTGTCGAGATTATAGATACGAGATATCCCACAATGCACGGGAACATCATGGCCGCTGAAAGTTCTGCGTGTTGTGCAATACAATTTCCAAGATAAATATTGTGATTCGTGTATTAACTTGGACCCGACAATAAATGTTTTTAAATGCAACGATTGTAACATCAACATTTGGTGATAAATATGGCAAGTGCGGCGGTGATGTGTCCATGTCGCAGCGAGACGGCAGACGTCTTAGAGGGTGCACGCCTCCGAGATCGACTGCTGGAACTTTTTGACAGAGTCGACCGTGGTCTCAAGTAAGCACACTCGCTGTGTTATTCACAAGTGTTTTCATTGCATATGACAGCGTGCATTTCCTGTCTGACAACGTCTATATAATGTACATATTGTTGACCTTTTTATTTTACCTAATTCGTGTTCAGTCAATCAGGAATCAGTCAGTCGTTCAATCGAATCAAACTTCAAAATCAAAACCAGTTAAGACTTACAGCGTCGATTGACGCGTGTATATTGTTTAGATCTACTTAAATGGCTATAAACTTTTTATTTCCTTTTTAGGCACCCAGACAATCTGGACCCACCTCAGTTTTGCTGGTATAACTGTATATTTGCCTACATTGGAATTTAGATACTAACACTAAAAAAATGTTTCTGGTATAAGTATATTTGCCTAAAATTAAGACAGGCTACATTGGGTACTTCACGCTAACCCTAACCTGTAATCATTCAGCATTCCCAGGTATATAATTATAAATGTTTACAAGTATTAGGTCTTGGACATATTTTTAAACTGAAATAGTGCTCTGACTTGTGTCAACTACAAGCACTGTAGCTATGTTTCTGTGCTGTCAACTTGGAAACGTTGATAACCAGGTTTGTTCATAACGACTGCACCAACTTTTCTTTCTCAAAAGTTTGCTAAGACACATTATTTATAAAACATAAATATGCATGGGATTGTGTTGAAGTAACAAAATGAAGTATCAAATATTGGCAAAAATATAGTTATAACGGGAACATTAAGATGGGTCCAGATTCCACCAGACATGCAGTCAAAGACATTGAAATGTATTTAAATACAAATACTCTTGAGGCATACAAATACAATTACAAATACCTTTCAGGTCTCAGGTGGTTTCCTCCAAACTTGGGCTAATGCAGGAGATGTCCTTCTCTAGAATTAGTGAGTCCACTGAAGGTTACACATTTACCCCCTATGTGGGATCTTATTTCCCCTGGCATCGACACCAGTAAAAGGAACCACCGGCTTTTAGTGTCTCTTGACAGTCCAGTGCTCTACCACACGACCACAGCTCCTCACCTTTAAAATGCTAAAACTTATTTAAATACATTGGAAAGTATTTGAAATATTTTTAATTTTGAGGATACATTACTATAGGTAAAACAAAAGTAAAGCATACATCGAGACATCTAATTTTTAAATCGTGTTTTGTTCATATGACATCAGACAGACCAATGCTATGGAGTCTTGTTATTGCTAACTGCATCACAGCAACAATCTTGTGAGGAAGTGTAACAGCTCAACTTGAAAGACAGCCTTGATACCAGAATAACCTGGTGCAGCTTGTAGCCTGACTAAAGAACAAAGGAGATATTGACCTATGGCCACTGCCAGGGCCCTGGGGGATACCTGCTGTCTAGTAATTAGCATTGTTGGGTGAAAGACACATTACTGTTGCTGTCCTCAGTCAATGGGTATTTTGAAGTTTGAAAACAATTGGTTTGATGAAAGATGATCTGCAGTGTAGGTAAGCATTACATTTTACTGTGAAACAGAAATGTTGATACTGACAATGTATTTGAAAAAAGTATTTGAAAGTATTTGAAAATGTCAAATATTACAATTCCTAGTTGTCAAATACAATTACAAATACTTAAAAAAGTATTTAAATAGTTTCAAATACAAACGTATTTGACCCATGTCTGCATTCCACAGAAGTGTAGCTTTTTATTGTGAAACATCACATTTTATTTAATCTGACAAGTTTTTTAATTTCGTAAAGCAATGAATCTCCAGTGCTACACCTGAGTGACATTTGATAGCTGATGCTTTCATACTCATTCTCCTGTCAACGTATAGTTCTTCTATGATCCTAATATTAATTGCATTAAATGTGTTAATTTAGACATGATATAGGCAGTGGTTGGAAGCACGAACAATTGTGGAATCTTATGTTCTTATCATATAGGCTTGGGCAAGGATTTTTCACTCAAATTAACCATATTGCTGCGTGACTTACATATAGAAGTATTAACCTTTGTGCAATACAATTTATATACTTAAAAATGTAATTATGTTGTCTCTTTATATGCCAAATTTTGTTCTTGTTCCTCAAATATAACGCGTTCAGTAGCATTTCAAAACAACCCACTACTCAACAAAAATCTGGTGACACGCTGCCTGTGCTAAGATGCTATGTTGTTACGTTAGCGCGAGCGCCTCATCGCGCATACCATCAGGGTGAAAATTTAGCGTAAAATAGGCTTTCTTCTCAAACGTTGCGCCGTGTCAATTTCTGACTAATGCAAACAGAATAAAGCTTATTTTGAAGACAACTTATTGCTCTATCGAGTGGTAGTACACACTATGCTGAACTAATAAGAAATCATCCGCTAAAACGCAAGTAAACATGACCACTTATGTCATAGTCGTATTTCGTGAGCAACGTCGCCGTTCCGCATCAGATCGCGTAGTGTGTGGTTCCATTCCATCCGGCGTGAAATTTGCTATCCAGTACATGCAATTTTTATGAATATAACATTTTATTTGTGAGGGGGCATGCCTTTGAAAGTTGATGTTACTTTTTCCCCGAGTCGCAATACTTCGGCAGATCGCCGCACGCGTTATTAGGTAAGACGCTAGTGTTGTATTCCATGCGTATATCAGCTATTTCTAAATATCAAGGCAAATAACGGTTAGTAATTGTCGCATGTGTAACGTATTGCATTTTATAGATCATTTATTGTAAATAATTCATGTATTTGCTTGTTGCTAAATCGAACAGTTTGCCCTTGCAAGAAATAGGCTGACCTAGATGTCAGCATCGCGATGAGCGCTCGGACTAGTCGATCTTTGTTGTGAGGGGTGTCAAGGTAGCCGTCAGGCTTGGCTTGCCTTGCTGTTTACGTTAGTTAACGATCTTTATGAACTTATTTTCACGGCGTTGTGTTTTTATTCGTATCATAGACGTACTTATTACAACTGTATTACCCACACAACAGTAAATATTACGAAATTCGGCAAAATGCGCTGCTATTTTACTTTTAGCTAGAGCATCGACAATCGTTCGCCGCTGCAATGTCTGCGCCGTTGCGATAAAGCTAACTTTGACAACACATGGATTATTACCTTTATGATGCCAATATACAATGATTTTATTAAAGCAAAGCCATTAAAATAATAATTTTTGGTGGTGAATTGTATAGCCAGGATCGACGTAATTCCGTGACATATTAGTTTTAACATAGATGACTTATTATGTTCTAATGCTGAACGGTGAAGTTATTTATCGAAAGACAATTGCGATGGAAATGCTTGTGTTTACATGCGTTTTAGCGGGCTTTTTGTTATTAATTAATCGTAGTGTGTATCCCCAATCGGTAGAGCAATTATTTATCTTCAAAATTAACTTTATTCTGGTTGTATTGGTCAAACATTGATACCACGCGACGTTTTGTATCGAAGCCTGTTTACGCTTCAATTTTCAACGTGATGGTATGTTCTGTGAGGCGCTCGCGCTAGCGTAATAACATAGCCCCGGGCAGTTATTTTGTTGATTTGTAGGTTGTTTTGAAATGCTACTGAATGCGTAATAATGGAGTAATCAGAACAAGATTTGGCATGTAAAGAGACAACACAATGAGATTTTTAGTCATATAAATTTATTCCAGAGAAGTTAATACTTGTATGTGTAAGTGAGGCAGAAATATGGTTAATTTGAGTGAACAATCCTTGCCCAAGCCTATTTTATATACAGTTCTTGATATACTTATTAGACTGATAGATAACGAAGGTGGCATCTACCACCCAATACACAAGTAAACCATGTTTTATTAATCATTGTTATCATATGTGTGGGAATAAATATTACTTGTTAACAGTCCTCTTAACTGTGAAGTTATGAGATTTTTCCCTGAGGTAGGTAATCGGGGAAAATAAATAAAAAGGCGTATAAAATATTTTTTAAATGACATACCGGAATGAAACTTGTTTAAATGTCCAAATGTCTCGTTTTTCTTCCACACGTTTATATTTGTATTGCTTTCAATTAGGTTTTTCTATTTTGTGCTTGTCTCTTGTCAAGTGCTAATTTGCCAAAATAACACATTTCTACATTTTCAAGACGGAATATTTCTGGAAGTATCATTCATGTCTTTGTAAAAATTGTGTACTTGTAGTATATGTTGTTGTCCATGGAAACAGTTAATATTATATTATTTGAGCTATTAGTTAAAAAGTTGTGTTAAGTCAAAAATGGCATTTTATAATAATATTCCTTGCCCATGCCTATATCATAACTTTCTGTCCACTTAAGTGTAACTCTGTCCTCTGCATCAGTTTGCACCTGGTGTCCGTATTCAATGTAGATACTAGTCAAGCTAGTGATGTGGTATTCTGCATGCATTGTCATTTTATTTGATTTTAAGGATTTTAGTCTATTAATTATTTATGCATTAAGGAGTTTTATATTTCAGCATTATTTAGACAGTAATTAAATCTTCTAATGTAATGCTCCAGTTTCTTGGTTCATGTTATTTATAGTAAATGATTTACCTCTCAAGAAACGTTTTTGTTTTCTCTGTATATTTTGGCTGTCTCTCACAGCCTCCTTCACCCGACTGGATGTTGTGATCGTGTCACATGAGACACAAGCTGGAGCCTGGAGCATGACTGCATTGACCGGTGGGAGTTCCTTGCCTATGTCTCTTTCTGAAGAATGTATGTGAAGAACACACATGTCTGAAGAACAATGGGTCAACAAAAGTGAAGGTCAATCGGAAAGCGACACACAAGCCAGTATTTGAACTGAGAAATAAAGAAAAACCAACAGAAGACAATATGCAGTCTCGACAGTTGACAAAGATTTTTAAGCAAACTTATCAACCCCCCTGAGGCCAGTGCACCTGGAACACAAAACATACAAAGTGTGGGGTGGTATATGGGTAATATGACATTCAATGCCTGTGTGGGGTGGTATATGGGTATTATGACATCCAATGCCTGTGTGGGTGGTATATGGGTATTATGACATCCAATGCCTGTGTGGGTGGTATATGGGTAATATGACATCCAATGCCTGTGTGGGGTGGTATATGGGTAATATGACATCCAATGCCTGTGTGGGGTGGTATATGGGTAATATGACATCCAATGCCTGTGTGGGGTGGTATATGGGTAATATGACATCCAATGCCTGTGTGGGGTGGTATATGGGTACTATGACATCCAATGCCTGGACTGGACATAATACATAGGGGAACCAGCGAGACCACTGGGGCAAATGAAAGAACACCTATTGTGTCGTCGTACCCCTATCAGCAGTAAGGAGCACAAGTTGAACACAGGCCACCAGTGTGCAATGAGGGATGTAAACATTGTAGACCTTGAAGAGAACTGGCACAGGAGAAAAATCAATGCCTGTGTGGGGTGGTGTATGGGTACTATGACATCCAATGCCTGTGTGGGTGGTATATGGGTAATATGACATCCAATGCCTGTGTGGGGTGGTATATGGGTAATATGACATCCAATGCCTGTGTGGGGTGGTATATGGGTATTATGACATCCAATGCCTGTGTGGGTGGTATATGGGTATTATGACATCCAATGCCTGTGTGGGTGGTATATGGGTATTATGACATCCAATGCCTGTGTGGGTGGTATATGGGTAATATGACATCCAATGCCTGTGTGGGGTGGTATATGGGTAATATGACATCCAATGCCTGTGTGGGGTGGTATATGGGTAATATGACATCCAATGCCTGTGTGGGGTGGTATATGGGTACTATGACATCCAATGCCTGGACTGCAACCAACACTACATAGGGGAACCAGCGAGACCACTGGGCACACAAATGAAAGAACACCTATTGTGTCGCCAACCCCTATCAGCAGTAAGAGAACACAAGTTGAACACAGGCCACCAGTGTGCAATGAGGGATGTAAACATTGTAGACCTTGAAGAGAACTGGCACAGGAGAAAAATCAAAGAGGCCATCAGCATACACAGGGGGCAACCAGCATTAAAGAGAGACATTGGCCAGGAACTCCCGCTGTGTCATACCCCAGCTTGTTTCGCATGATACATGTAAATCATGTGACATGACCGTGAAATTTAGTCCGCTGTAGAAGGCTGTAAGAGGTAAATCATTTACTAAATAATAGTTAAATCAAGCGCATAAAATATAATTCCATAGATATTTCATAAAATTTAATATGATATAATTTATTTGTTTCAGGAAAAAGGAGAAGAAGAAGCCAAAGAAGAAGGGGAAAATGAAGGAGAAGTCTAAACCGAAAGTATGAAATTTATCATTAAATGCATTATTTATAATTAAATGCATGCATTTCTTTATAGTTATACTAACGCATGTAGATAGGCACTTTCTGAGGCACTAGTGGAATGTGGCTAGGAAACATGGGCATTGATAAATATTTTTAGAAGACTTCCTTTACAGTGACTACCGGGTAGCCCAGGTTTTCCGAAAAAAACCATGGTAGAATTAAAAGCACAACCACGTTAGATATGTATTTGAATTTGTTTTAAAAGTTGCATGCCTTTTTATTTTTAGATGTAAAGGTAAAGGCAAGTTCTTATATAGTGCAGTATCCAGTCCTCAGGACCGTTCAAAGTGCTTTACACTTTACTTCCCTGACAGACCTGTTCACTCACACACCATCTCAATGGAAGCATCCAGCCATATGCTACAATTAATGCGCGATGGCTGCGCTTACATATATCCACCACTGTCTATAGCCAGGTACTTATTTATACAGCTGAATGAACTTGACCAATGTAGAGTGAACAAATTTGCCCAAGGTTTTAACATCGCAGCACAGGATTCGAAACCGGGTTCTCGTAGTCGAGAGTCCAAAGCTCTACCACTGAGCCATTGTGCTCTACAAACAACTTGTAACTTGCAACTTTTACAACTTGTCTGAATAATTTGCTGTCAGATAGCAATAACAAAAGCATCAATATAAAGGTGATTTGTTAAAATGTAAACACCAGTCAAGTCATTTAGATGCTTTATGTTATGTACATCCACTAGTAGGGTTGTATAATCTACAAACTAATGTTGTTTTAAAGAGCTCTCTTTCTGCATTAAACACAAAGAATAGTGCAGAACAAACATTGTACTTTTATATTTGGATATTTATAGAAATATAGAATATAAAAACATTATTTCCAGAACGATGTTTAAACATAAATCATTTCTTGATGAATATTCTTTTTAGTAAGTTTAACTTCCAAACGGCTTGCACAAAACATATGAATGTTGTCACTATGTGTAGTTTCTACTCTCGGGCTACCAAATCTATAGCAATTTCATGCCCTGGTAGTGTTGGGTTCATAGATTGTTCTTTTCTTGTCACTCCTGTAGCAGAGAGACAAGAGTCCGGACAAGTTTGACTTTGATCAGCTGACTCTAGAACTCCATGGCAACCCGTCGTCCTACCTTGTCTTTGCAAACGTCCGTAATGCCGTGCTGGAACACCAGGTGAAGCAGATGTCACACATCTATCAGCGGTCGGTGACACGTCGTAGTGTCGACTCTGATAGCGATGATGATGGAGACGACAAGTCGAAGGACGTCATACAGAAAGTACCCAAGGTATATTGGATGCCTATTGAGTACAAAAACACCACATCTTTACAGTGTGTGTGTGTGTGTGTGTGTGTGTGTGTGTGCAGTGTGTGCGTGCACGTGTGTGGGTGTGTGTGTGTGTGTGTGTGTGTTTCAGCCCCTTGAAAACATTTGAAAATGGGAACTCAATGATGCCAGTAGGACAGTAATGCAGGAATTCACACACATCTAGAAGAAATGAAAGTAAAACCATACATAAAGTCCTTTTAAAATATTGTCACTTTTCTGTTTGTGTTTGTGTTTGTGTTTGTGTTTGTGTTTGTGTTTGTGTTTGTGTGCTGCACATGTGGTTTAATGCACACAGACTGGCTTAATCTTTAAAGTATGACTCATGCATGTTTCAAAACACAATGCTTGCTTAATTTTGATTGAACTATTTCATTTGGAACTGCAAAACTAAAACATTAAATGTTGTCGATCATTTTGTCACTGGTAGTAATGGTGATTTTGCAAGAAACCTTTACATTGACCTGAATGTTGCTCATAACATGACACTTGTTTGAGACGATGTGTGGTGACTCTTGTAGATTGTGGCCATTGGTCTGTGTGGGATGTTTGAGCTGGTGAAGGAGACGCAGTTCACACACCCTCAGCTGTGTTGTAGGGCCCTCAAGGCCCTGCTCAATATCCTACAGGGCCAGCATCCAGAGGCCCTCAAGTATGAGTCACCCACTGTCATAGGTATGTACCTTGGGCTGTTTTATGATGCTCTTGTGTGCCAAATATGCATGTTTATTTCATGACAAAGGCCACCGTCTAGGCACTTTATTTGTAGCTATATGACTACACGTTTATTATATTTAGAGATTTGCAGTGGCAAAACAGGTTTATTGGCGCAAACATTCTGTCTTATGGTACTACAGGGTAAGTAATCAACAGAGATTTATCACTCACTGAGCTTTGGCTCCCCCTTACAGCTAGTGGCTCCCCCTTACAGCTAGTGGCTCCCCCGGTACAGCTAGTGGCTCCCCCTTACAGCTAGTGGCTCCCCCTTACGGCTAGTGGCTCCCCCTTACAGCTAGTGGCTCCCCCTTACAGCTAGTGGCTTCCCCTTACAGCTAGAATTTTATTGTCTGGGTAGATGAATTGTTCAGAATCCTTAGTTGTTGTAAACTGAGTGTGGTATATTAGTAATTAAACTCCATTACTGCAGCACATGTCAACCACAAATATATCCGCCTTGCATGACGTTCAAACTTGTACCAGTTTTCAATGTTATCGATTTGTACAATTATTTGGCAAGGTACAAAATTAAATTTGAGTGATTTGCCACCCAACATGTTTAGTTGGTACTATACTATTATTTAGCACACAAAAGTTAAGACATTTAATAAAAAAAAATTTATTTCACAAGCCTGTGTTTGTAATTAAACAAAACCTGAATTAGTATATTTTCTATCACCATTTTGAGATCATGCTTAGACGGGATGCAGGGCTTTATGCAGGATAAAATTATTGCCAGTCACACGTTTTGGTGGACACATGGGTGTTAACTGTTAAGCCAGTTTGTGTCTGATGACCTGAAATGGACTACAAACACACGTGACACAATTTTCACTCAATTTCAAGGCATAACTAACAATATCTATGGTTTTGGAAGACATTATTTTTTTGCTCCTTCATTTTTTTCCGTCCACAACCCGTCCACCATATTTCTACCCCGTCCATATTCGTTTTTACCCGTCCAAATGACGGGTGGACGGGTCTCTACATAAAGCTATGACGGGATTATTTTCCCACAGAGTCGCTGTATCATCTGCTGCTTGACCTGTCCACTGTGCCTGTCCACCTGTCATCTCAACAACTGGAGGTCAACCTGACCTCTCTCGCGTGTGCCTGTCTGCTCAGTCTCGTGGTTGCCCGCGGCGACACAAGTGAAATCCTGGGTGCGGTCGCGGGACTCTTGATGAGTCCGTCATCCCTCGCGACACAGATGGTCGAGGTAAGGCTTCCTGCCAGATGACATGTTCCATTTACGTACAAGTCCTCCAAACTATACACCCCACCCCTGTTTTGTAATCAGCGATCTTCAGCATTGTGTTTAATCCTCCAGACGTCTCTTGACTCGGCTGTGATAGGCTAGAGATGTCCATTGTAAACCAGTTTGTATCTATAGTCTAAAATGATTTGTCTGTGTGTGTGTTTGTGGCCTACATGTCTGTCACTTGTGTATGTATTAAGTGACATGTTGGATGTGATCTAGCGGCCTTCAGCCACTGCATGGTTTCGTAGGTTTATACTTCTTAAAACCTTGTCAGGGATTGGAAAATTTGGGGGCTCAGTATTTCAGTAGGTTATATGTGGTGTTTTATGTCATTGTAAGTGTAATCACCTGCAGCGATGCCACATCATGTGTAGAGCGGTATTCATTTGTTTTAAGTTAACATTTCTCTTAGACAGGATCCGTTAAACACAGGTTTGTGTTAATATAATATTCATATATGTCACATCTGTCCTTTATAGAGAGAATTTTTTTCTTTACTTGTCATTTCAAGAAAGGACACAAATGCATTTTGCACTATAAAAAGTTTAATAAAGATGTGTGGAGAAAATACTACCATAATGTTAACATCTTGGCTCAACATACGTTTTCCTTCCATTTGCCTGACCAGAGCAAATAGAACATATACCAGGTAGTCATTGTTTATTCATCTGTGTCCCAATGTTGGGCAATTTCCCGGTGGCAAATTGGTCGAGAATCTTAATGGCAAGTAGCCCTGTAGTTTCGTGTGAACGAATACATACAGTGACTGTAGTGTGTAACCTAAACTGTGTGTGTCTGGCCTGGAACCTAAACTGTGTCTGGCCTGGAACCTAAACTGTGTCTGTCTGGCCTGGCAGGTGCCCAGTGTGCTGACGTCGCTGCAGAAGAGTGTCCATGCCATGTTGTTGGGACGCTCCCAACTCCCTGAGTGGCTGAGTGAGGGAATCCGAGAGAACTCTAAGACAGCCACCATCAGACTGGACATGCCCGCGCCTCCAGGCATAGGTGAGGGAAGTTGTGTCTGACAGTGACTCAGTGGCAAGTGCCAGGTCATAAGATGTCTGCCAATGTCAGTGTGTAGAAAGTGATTGTCGGTTGTCACACTTCACAGGTCCTAGTACCTATAGGTCGTAATGTAATCTAAGACCTACACATATATTATTATAATAAAACAGGAGTATATTGGAAGTTCCTATTCAACAATCAGAGAAACTATAAAAATGTTGCACTGTGTGAATGGTGGCGGGTGACAGAGGGTGACAGTGACTAAAGGCCACAGTGAAGGGTCGTTGGGTCAATCTCTTTTGAACTGTGTTGTGTTTGTGTTTGTGTGGTATAGGTGCAGGTGTCACCGATGGTCACAGTGCCATTGCCTCTGACGGCCGCTTCCTCTACATCCATAATGTGGTAGGACTGCACAAAGTGGGTTCTGGCTACGGAGGCACTGTCAAGGTGCGTTGTTAGGTAGACTTAATTATACAGACACTTCTGTATTTGGTAAACACAATGGCCTTGACAAGATAATGTCTGAGGAAACGTGGGTATAAAACACTTTGATTTTTGATAAACAAAATGGCTTTGTCATGGCAATATCCAGAGAAACGTATAATGGCAGTGTCATACTTATAATGGCAGTGTCAAACTTATAATGGCAGTGTCATACTTATAATGGCAGTGTCAAACTTATAATGGCAGTGTCAAACTTATAATGGCAGTGTCAAACTTATAATGGCAGTGTCAAACTTATAATGGCAGTGTCATACTTATAATGGCAGTGTCAAACATTATAATGGCAGTGTCAAACTTATAATGGCAGTGTCATACTTATAATGGCAGTGTCAAACTTATAATGGCAGTGTCATACTTATAATGGCAGTGTCATACTTATAATGGCAGTGTCATACTTATAATGGCAGTGTCATACTTATAATGGCTTATAGAATGCCTTATAGTGGAAGTAATAGTCTTTTGCATTAATTGCAGCATGGCTGAGTGCTTCCCATTCTCGTGTGTCTGGTTGCTGTGACTGATCAACTCAGTATTCAGTATCACTTCTCTACCTATCCCTGGCACATCCCTTTCAAAAACTCCTTTTAACATTAGCCAGTGAAATCACCCAGGAGGAGTGCGGTCGGCCTCCAGTCATGTGATATCATATTTATGGAGACAATCAGACAGGGATAGGAACGATCCCTGGGTTGTGAGGTTGGTGCTTTATGGAGACAATCAGACAGGGATAGGAACGATCCCTGGGTTGTGAGGTTGGTGCTTTATGGAGACAATCAGACAGGGATAGGAACGATCCCTGGGTTGTGAGGATGGTGCTTTATGGAGACAATCAGACAGGGATAGGAACGATCCGTGGGTTGTGAGGTTGGTGCTTTATGGAGACAATCAGACAGGGATAGGAACGATCCCTGGGTTGTGAGGTTGGTGCTTTATGGAGACAATCAGACAGGGATAGGAACGATCCGTGGGTTGTGAGGTTGATGCTTTATGGAGACAATCAGACAGGGATAGGAACGATCCCTGGGTTGTGAGGTTGGTGCTTTATGGAGACAATCAGACAGGGATAGGAACGATCCCTGGGTTGTGAGGTTGGTGCTTTATGGAGACAATCAGACAGGGATAGGAACGATCCCTGGGTTGTGAGGTTGGTGCTTTATGGAGACAATCAGACAGGGATAGGAACGATCCCTGGGTTGTGAGGTTGGTGCTTTATGGAGACAATCAGACAGGGATAGGAACGATCCCTGGGTTGTGAGGTTGGTGCTTTATGGAGACAATCAGACAGGGATAGGAACGATCCCTGGGTTGTGAGGTTGGTGCTTTATGGAGACAATCAGACAGGGATAGGAACGATCCGTGGGTTGTGAGGTTGGTGCTTTATGGAGACAATCAGACAGGGATAGGAACGATCCGTGGGTTGTGAGGTTGGTGCTTTATGGAGACAATCAGACAGGGATAGGAACGATCCCTGGGTTGTGAGGTTGGTGCTTTATGGAGACAATCAGACAGGGATAGGAACGATCCCTGGGTTGTGAGGTTGGTGCTTTATGGAGACAATCAGACAGGGATAGGAACGATCCGTGGGTTGTGAGGTTGGTGCTTTATGGAGACAATCAGACAGGGATAGGAACGATCCGTGGATTGTGAGGTTGGTGCTTTATGGAGACAATCAGACAGGGATAGGAACGATCCCTGGGTTGTGAGGTTGGTGCTTTATGGAGACAATCAGACAGGGATAGGAACGATCCCTGGGTTGTGAGGTTGGTGCTTTATGGAGACAATCAGACAGGGATAGGAACGATCCGTGGGTTGTGAGGTTGATGCTTTATGGAGACAATCAGACAGGGATAGGAACGATCCCTGGGTTGTGAGGTTGGTGCTTTATGGAGACAATCAGACAGGGATAGGAACGATCCTGGGTTGTGAGGTTGGTGCTTTATGGAGACAATCAGACAGGGATAGGAACGATCCCTGGGTTGTGAGGTTGGTGCTTTATGGAGACAATCAGACAGGGATAGGAACGATCCGTGGGTTGTGAGGTTGGTGCTTTATGGAGACAATCAGACAGGGATAGGAACGATCCGTGGGTTGTGAGGTTGGTGCTTTATGGAGACAATCAGACAGGGATAGGAACGATCCGTGGATTGTGAGGTTGGTGCTTTATGGAGACAATCAGACAGGGATAGGAACGATCCCTGGGTTGTGAGGTTGGTGCTTTATGGAGACAATCAGACAGGGATAGGAACGATCCTGGGTTGTGAGGTTGGTGCTTTATGGAGACAATCAGACAGGGATAGGAACGATCCGTGGGTTGTGAGGTTGTTGCTTTATGGAGACAATCAGACAGGGATAGGAACGATCCGTGGGTTGTGAGGTTGGTGCTTTATGGAGACAATCAGACAGGGATAGGAACGATCCCTGGGTTGTGAGGTTGGTGCTTTATGGAGACAATCAGACAGGGATAGGAACGATCCGTGGATTGTGAGGTTGGTGCTTTATGGAGACAATCAGACAGGGATAGGAACGATCCCTGGGTTGTGAGGTTGGTGCTTTATGGAGACAATCAGACAGGGATAGGAACGATTCCTGGGTTGTGAGGTTGGTGCTTTATGGAGACAATCAGACAGGGATAGGAACGATCCGTGGGTTGTGAGGTTGATGCTTTATGGAGACAATCAGACAGGGATAGGAACGATCCCTGGGTTGTGAGGTTGGTGCTTTATGGAGACAATCAGACAGGGATAGGAACGATCCCTGGGTTGTGAGGTTGGTGCTTTATGGAGACAATCAGACATGGATAGGAACGATCCCTGGGTTGTGAGGTTGGTGATTTATGGAGACAATCAGACATGGATAGGAACGATCCCTGGGTTGTGAGGTTGGTGCTTTATGGAGACAATCAGACATGGATAGGAACGATCCCTGGGTTGTGAGGTTGGTGATTTATGGAGACAATCAGACAGGGATAGGAACGATCCGTGGGTTGTGAGGATGGTGCTTCCCAGAGAAGTGGCGATGGAGTTAGATTGAATAGGTCGGCCAGGGAGTAATGTGTAAAGCACGTTTAGTAATTAGCCGTGTAATATACTTTCATTCAGTTCTATTAATGTTTTCACCTAAGGTTTTCCTATTGTTCGTGAATGTATGTATTCTGTTTACATAAATAGATGGCTGAATAAAGTGTTGGAATGGTTTGTTATAGTATCTAATTCATGTCATTGTCTGTTTTAGGGTCTGATTCATCTGTCAAACCACAACTTCCCTGTCAAAAAGCCTGGATGGTTGGCCTATGCCATGGTGGGTGCACCATTGTATACTATTAACCCATTTTATCCTGAAGCTACTGCCGACGAGTTGCAGTCAGTTCCTGATCATTTCCTCAAACCAATCTGTCAGCATTAAAAATGACAGGCCTTCATTTAAAATGGACATAACTTTATTATTTCTCAATCAATTTTAAAATGTGATATACCTTTAGAAAGTAGATAAAATTAACTATACAGTCGCATCGATAAACTCATAGTTTTATCATATATATTATATGTGGCATATGGCAAAACATGCCTAATAAATTAAAATCTATGTTGAGGTTTGTCACATTACTTTTCACCCGACATTTTCGCCATGAAGGAAGCAACATGTCAACGAGCAAGTTGAGTTTATTTTATGCATTAATCTGTGCTGAAAATAAAGGTATACAACTTGTCCACACATCTTGGATAATAATCTCATAATGTAAAATTGTTTGTAATACCCCCATGTCAGTCGACTGAATCGCCAACGTGTGGCGCCACTGAGCGGAATTATGCAAATTTTTGAAATATTTTCTGTCAACGATGTATAATTCTGTGGCTCATTTCTTATAACTAATAAAGAAGTACTCTAAAGTAACAACTTTGTTCAACATTTCAACATCATTTTATTTATGAAGTAGTTACCGTCGTTGGAAATATTCTTAACTTTGTTTGGTGCCAAAAATACGGCGTGGAGCGAGGTGGGCGAAAATGGATGCCGTTGTCGGTTGACTTTAGCTTGGGGGTACCCGCTTTATACTGCAAATACCCAAAGAACGGTGCTGATTGGTTGAAAAATATAAGTTTCCTAGTGATCCCGATATACTGATGTCATTCGGTGTTAACCAGCCAATGGGATTCCAAAACGTCAGAGTGCAGGGATCAAGTGCAAACTACGACTAGAATCGTATTCCGGATAAAAAAAGGGTAACTACGACTAGAATCGTATTCCGGATAAAATGGGTTAAGTCCAGAACGACTAAGTTTAAAACAGTTTTTAGTTTTTTGGTCCGAATGTCCAATGGACTTATGTCCCAACTTTGTGTCTGTTGTGTGCCGTTAGCTCCCATATCTCAGAAACTGATGAAGATCTTTTTTATAATGTGGCATAGTTGTACTTTAGGTCACTGCTACTATGCATGAGAAATTATTACTTGATTGGGTCATTCTGAAGACCCAAAAGCTGGTAAAAAAATGTTTTTTAAAACTCGTGTAACTTTTATCAAATTTTGCATAAGCATATCTTAGGGTACATAGGCTGAATACAATAACTTTGTATGTTATTGACTGTTTGTAAGGGTATCTCAGGGTCTCACACAAAGCTACGTGTCTGCTGATAGTTGTAAAGTGTACATAATATGTTCCTGGTGTCAAACCTCAAATACAACAGGTGTCTGGATATATGTGTAAAATATTGTAATGCCTGAAATAATTTTTTAGATCTATTTATTTTAATGTTTTAAATTATTTATAATTTTTTAAGGTTTAATCAAATAATCACAGAAAATATGTTTTAATATTTTAAATTAGTTTTATAGATACATATTGTATATTGTCTACATTATAATTTATATTTATGCTAATGTCTTAAATTATATATTATTTCAATGTATTTTTGACAAATATACTTTGCATGTTTTATGTACCCATTTCAATCTCTATGATTGGCCAGAGTGAAATTAAAACTATTATTATAATTATCTAACTGTGTCTGTCAGTGAGTGACTGTGTCTGTCAGCGAGTGACTGTGTCTGTCAGTGAGTGACTGTGTCTGTCAGTGAGTGACTGTGTCTGTCAGTGAGTGACTGTGTCTGTCAGTGAGTGACTGTGTCTGTCAGTGAGTGACTGTGTCTGTCAGTGAGTGACTGTGTCTGTCAGTGAGTGACTGTGTCTGTCAGTGAGTGACTGTGTCTGTTTTGGGTCCAGGACCGGCTGTTCTTCAAGGCCATGTCTGACGGTGATGGAGGTTTACAAGTGATTGACACAGAGACACTAGAACCAGTTGACACCTACCAACTAGAAGGTGTGTGGGAAGAGACAGGGTAAAGGGCTTACTGTGAGGGGCGTGGTAGTGTAGTGTTGACACACCTGTTTTTCATGCAGGAGTTCACCCGTCAACACTCAGTTCATGTGTGGTGTCTTTAGTGTAAACAGGCTGACAACTCTGGGGTCTGAATGTCATAAATTTGGGGTGTACAGAATTACTGAGTATGATAAACATCTTGGCAGTAAGCCCTTGTACACATGTGTTAATAAAGTTTGGCTTGATCGTAAGGTTATAAACAAATTACAGTGAAATAGTTAAATATCGCCAGAACTAAATGATGCAGTGACAAATTGCTGCTTATTTAAAACACAGTTGTTTATACAAATTATGCTAAGTTATCCATACTGGAGTTTTGTGAGAGGTAAATATGTGCGAGGTAAATATATGCGAGGTAAATATGTGTGAGGTAAATATGTGTGAGGTAAATATGTTTGAGGCAATAGAATAACATTTTTTCTATGACCTCAGTTTTAATCATCACATTTAATGTGTTGATTTATATTTATTTGTAGTTACCCTTATTGGCATACATTATTGGCATATATTATAGGCATACATTATTGGCATACATTATTGGCATACATTATTGGCATATATTATAGGCATACATTATTGGCATACATTATTGGCATACATTATAGGCATACATTATTGGCATACATTATTGGCATACATTATAGGCATACATTATTGGCATACATTATTGGCATACATTATAGGCATACATTATTGGCATACATTATAGGCATACATTATTGGCATACATTATTGGCATACGTCTTTTGTGTCTCACTGATGTGTCTCTTGTCGTTCTAAACTTCTTGTATGGACACATGTTTCCAGGAGCTGGTAATCATCCAAATGTATTGTTCAGTGATGGCCAGAACCTGGGACATATTGCTGCAGCCAAAGACGTGAGTCATTTTTGTGATTGATCACAACTGTGCCATTGAGTGTGTTTCTTCCTGTCATTATTAAATTTTTAACGATTCACATGTTTTTAACCCAGTAGTACATCATACATTAGTGTCTTATAAATCAGTATTTTGTGCACTGATTATGGTTGACCTTTGTTGTCATGTGACCACCTGACCTTGTTTTAATCCTGTGCTGCTATGTTGAACCACAAGTTCACTCAGCTATATAAATGAGTACCTGGCTATTGACAGTGGTGGATATTTTGTACGACTAGTCGTCGCACATTAATTCCAATGTGTCTGGATGCTTCCCAGAGAAGTTGTTGATTGAACAGGTGTGTAACACTGCCGTCTGAAAGACTATACAAGAACTTAACCTGTTTCTTGCTGTGATCGTCATCAATGGGTGACTCCTATTGACCTTGACCTCTGCACCTACAGGACAGCTTTGTGGTGCGGAGTTTCAACCCTGAGAGGAATCCCTGTCCGCTCATCAATGAACTCTCCCTCAAGCTCGCCCGCAAGTGTGTCAAGGCATTCGGCACATTGTCATATGACCAGACAATGGAGATCCACAACCTCAGTGAGTTGATTCACTTCTGAAACTACAACAGAAACAGGACTTGTTCATTGCGAATACACACTGGCATAAATTTGGCCCCTCACACACGAGGCAAATGTTTCAAAGCAGTTAAGAAAGAAACTGGAAACTTAAATGTGGTTAATTTTAATCAGTTAATTATAATGTCTCACAATGAAAATAACAGAAGGCAGTGTTTTCATTGCTGACAAATTAGTGAATATGCAGTGAATTTAAGGATTTTTGTTCAGGTATATTTTTATATTATAAGTTTACAAACGTTTGTTTAATTACATTGTTTGCGAGTTGAAGCTGCCCTGCTGAGTCCACCATATGTTGCACTGTCTCTTGTTCTTCTCCCCTCATAATGTCTTCCAACCAGTCGCTAAAGTCTTGCTCCCATCTTCTCCTCGGCAGATAACTCTACAAGGTTAAAGCTAAGTTGGAGAGCAACTGATGAGTTTATTGGAAGCATTGTGCCTTCACAGAAACTGATGGTGCTGACCGTTATAGTATGATGTCAACTATGCCTATGTTTCCCTCCAGGTGTCAGCAGTGAGGAGGATGTTGTCAGTGTGAATGCTGGGAAGGAGTTTGCCATTGTCAGAACAGCTGGTGGCAAGGTAAGGTTTAATGACTACAACCAGCACTAGTCCATAATGCCTCACAGCATAAAACAGGAAATGTCACATGTATGTTATTTTATTGTAACAACAAAGCATGCATATTTTTGACATTAATCTTTGTATGTTATTGGCACAAGAAAGCCTATATATATTTGACAGGTATCTTTGTATGTCATTGGCACAAGAAAGCATATATATATTTGACAGGTATCTTTGTATGTTATTGGCACAAGAAAGCCTATATATATTTGACAGGTATCTTTGTATGTCATTGGCACAAGAAAGCATATATATATTTGACAGGTATCTTTGTATGTTATTGGCACAAGAAAGCCTATATATATTTGACAGGTATCTTTGTATGTTATTGGCACAAGAAAGCCTATATATATTTGACAGGTATCTTTGTATGTCATTGGCACAAGAAAGCATATATATATTTGACAGGTATCTTTGTATGTTATTGGCACAAGAAAGCCTATATATATTTGACAGGTATCTTTGTATGTCATTGGCACAAGAAAGCCTATATATATATATTTGACAGGTATCTTTGTATGTCATTGGCACAAGAAAGCCTATATATATTTGACAGGTATCTTTGTATGTTATTGGCACAAGAAAGCCTATATATATTTGACAGGTATCTTTGTATGTCATTGGCACAAGAAAGCCTATATATATTTGACAGGTATCTTTGTATGTCATTGGCACAAGAAAAGCCTATATATATTTGACAGGTATCTTTGTATGTTATTGGCACAAGAAAGCCTATATATATTTGACATGTATCTTTGTATGTTATTGGCATAAGAAAGCATATATATATATATATATATATATATATATATATTACAGGTATCTTTGTATGTTATTGGCACAAGAAAGCCTGTGTATATCTAAGCAAGTTTGCCCTGAAACCAATGTGCTCTGTTGGTAATTATGTGCAGGCTTGTTCACATGATTCTCATATTTAAAACTAGTAATTCTACTAATTTCCTTCTAATTATTGTCACATTTTAACTAGAATCACAATATTAACACATCAATATATGTCACTTGGATTGTTTGATATGATTGCACAAATGTTCACACATACTCAGGATGTGTTTGTGATCTGTCATGTGACTGTCACACAGGTTCTCTACACTGGCAAGTCAACAGCCCTTGGAATCAAACAGGGCGGCCCCGCAGCAGGAAAGTGGGCTGAACTGCCAATCACAAAGTCTCCAAAGGTCGTGCAGGTCGCAGTGGGTCATGACGGGCAACATGTGCTTCTGGTGTCGGAGGACGGGAGTGTCTTCTTCGCAGGAACCCCTCGCAGAGGGGAAGATGCTGATGGAAGTGTGGGTGAGTGGTGGGGGCTTTGTGGGATGTCACTGTCTTGCTGTCTTGGGTGGGTGAATGAGTGAGTGGGTAGGCGAGCGAGTGACTGGGTTGAGTGAGTGGGTGGGTGGGTGGTGAGGGGGGTGGTTGAGTGAATGAGTGGAGTGAGGGGGGTGGTCGAGTGTGGGGTGAGTAAATGGGGTGGGTGGGGTGAATACTTCTAAAAATATACAACAATGTTGTAAACAAAATATACACTTTTGACCATTTGCACTGATGGTGGCGTGTGAGATAAGTGAGATGTGTTTTCTCCGCAGCCAAAGGTCGTCGTCAGCCGAAGTCATTGAAGCCGAAGAAGATGATCCAGTTAGAAAGTCATCACGTTGTGGCGGTCGCATGCAACAGTGGCACTAGCGCTGTGGTCACAAGAGAGGGCGAGGTCTTCATGTACGGCAAGGACACAGCACACTGTGACCCTGCCACAGGTCAGTCCGGTCACTCTAGTGGTCACTAAACAGTCGCTCAGTGATAACTAAACAGTCGACCTAGTGGTCAGATAGTCAATGTTTGACCCTGGCTTTGCCACTATTACTAGCAGTTAACAGTTATCACTATTTTATATATTTGTTGTTGTTAAACTTGTCCCATTTGACCAAGTAATATCTACTAATGCCTCAAAGGCGACTTTGTCTGGTACGTACCTCAGGACTCTGTATATTGCATGAGCTGCAAGTGCATAAATATATACGTAAATAACTCTAATGAACTACCTTTATATTTTAGGAATTTGTTAGATCAGAGGCCCATGGCCCAAAGAAGTCTATGGAAGTAGAAAGGCATGTACCATATTATGTGATCATTGCCTAATAGAGTTGAGAGGAGTTGAGATGTTCAGTGGAACTGGAGAGCGACATTGTGCTATGTAACAACCACCTGTTGTTTGTTTAGGTCAGTTGAGTGAGCTACGAGATGTAGTGGTCACCTCCATTGCACTGGGCAAGGCCCACGGAGCCCTTCTCACAAGCCGTGGTCATGTCTACACATTTGGCATCAACAACAAGGGTCAGTGTGGCCGTGACTTTGTCTCCGGCGCAGCACGAGAAAGTGAGTTACTTTCTGAATAATATTCTTTTTTAATCCGTTGCGTGCACGTGTTTGGATAGATATTTTATTGCTTGATCAAATGTGTGAACAGTTTTGCGGTGGTAAAATAAAAAGTTCATTTCTTAGAATATTGTTACTATGCACAAGAAATTTAATTTTGATTTAGTCCTCCTGGTGTCCTCTAGGCTGTAAAACCGGTACATTTTATTTTCAAATTTTGTTCAAAAACTGTTCTGTAACTTTTCCTTTAATTTTGCATACGCATAGCGTAGTCTTATAAGGACATCTCGGGGGTGTCACAAAAACTTTTTTTCTAATTTTGCCTGTTTCTGCCTGGACTTGTAGCTGCTCTCAGGGCACAACCCCCTTTATTATCTGTGTGTCTACCAACTAGAGGCCAGCCCTCCGTACCCCACCCCACCAGTGAAGCTGGACATTCCCAGCCTTGGTTTCTTTGCATGGTCAAATTGACTGATGTATGCAACAGTATATTGAAATACTGGTAACTGTATATTTAACCAATTTGTTTATTTGGGTCCCAGACAGTGCAGCTGTTCTCCAGGCTAGGTCTGGCAAAGTTGACTTGTCATTTCTTTTATGAGTTCTTGTAGTAAGACGTTTGTAACATTGACATACACCACATGAGCATATGTACTGTTGTGATTTTAAGATCAGGTGTGGTACAGTTGTGGTTTAAGATCAGGTGTGGTACTGTTGTGATTTTAAGATCAGGTATGGTACTGTTGTGGTTTTAAGATCAGGTGTGGTACAGTTGTGTTTTAAGATCAGGTGTGGTACTGTTGTGATTTTAAGATCAGGTATGGTACAGTTGTGTTTTAAGATCAGGTGTGGTACAGTTGTGTTTTAAGATCAGGTGTGGTACAGTTGTGTTTTAAGATCAGGTATGGTACTGTTGTGGTTTTAAGATCAGGTGTGGTACAGTTGTGTTTTAAGATCAGGTGTGGTACAGTTGTGTTTTAAGATCAGGTGTGGTATTTGCATTCCAAGCAGTAGTGTTTCGTTCACAGGCTATTGAGTCTATTTGTTGTTGCAGTGAGCGTTGCCGTGACGATGGCAGATGAAGAGGAGGACCGAGATGCAAACTTTGTGTGTGCTCCTGGTGAGCAATTTGTTCATTAAGTTACTGCTGTGCTTGGGAGATTTTTTTATTTGGTGGAAATTACCATTGTGGGCATGACTTAATTTTTTTTGAAAATGCTGTGTGTGTAGTGTCTAAACTCAACACAAGAATCATACAATGTTTTCTCGGGTTTCTTTCTGACCTCTGATTTCTGGGAGAGGATTGTAAGTAATAAAATTACAATAACTTCTGGTGTGCCTAAATCCTTGGAAACGAAGCTCGGAGGCACATCAGTACCAGAGGGTTGATCAATCAGAGTGAATAAACATTCCAGTTGTTAACAGACGGGACATGACGTATGTGGGTGTTACTTGTTTCACAAGAAATTTAAAAATTCTTCAAATATTTCTTTTCGAGCCTGACAACTCAAAATATTGGTAATATCTTGGGTTTGTAGTCCATTACCAGACAATTATCTAATGTTAAAAGACCAATTAACCTGTTGCACTGTATTTCAGAAGTGGACTTTACGTATGTATGTGTGCGTGCGTGCTGTGTGTGTAACTGTGTGTTTGTAGACTACTTGTTTGCTGGGCAACAGCCTGGTGGACTACCAGCCTTAAAATATTTCCATAAAGATCATTAAACCACATTTTTGGTGGATATTGTCAAAATGTGCCATCCCAGGTTATTTGTTTCACTTATTATCTTTGTGCAGGCAGGCGTGTGGAAGCATGTTTATCTTTGTCTGTGCAGGCAGGCGTGTGGAAGCATGTTTATCTTTGTCTGTGCAGGCAGGCGTGTGGAAGCATGTTTATCTTTGTCTGTGCAGGCAGGCGTGTGGAAGCATGTTTATCTTTGTCTGTGCAGGCAGGCGTGTGGAAGCATGTTTATCTTTGTCTGTGCAGGCAGGCGTGTGGAAGCATGTTTATCTTTGTCTGTGCAGGCAGGCGTGTGGAAGCATGTTTATCTTTGTCTGTGCAGGCACACACGTGTGGAAGCATGTTTATCTTTGTCTGTGCAGGCAGGCGTGTGGAAGCATGTTTATCTTTGTCTGTGCAGGCAGGCGTGTGGAAGCATGTTTATCTTTGTCTGTGCAGGCAGGCGTGTGGAAGCATGTTTATCTTTGTCTGTGCAGGCAGGCGTGTGGAAGCATGTTTATCTTTGTCTGTGCAGGCAGGCGTGTGGAAGCATGTTTATCTTTGTCTGTGCAGGCAGGCGTGTGGAAGCATGTTTATCTTTGTCTGTGCAGGCACACACGTGTGGAAGCATGTTTATATTTGTCTGTGCAGGCACACACACGTGTGGAAGCATGTTTATCTTTGTCTGTGCAGGCACACACGTGTGGAAGCATGTTTATCTTTGTCTGTGCAGGCACACACGTGTGGAAACATGTTTATCTTTGTCTGTGCAGGCACACACGTGTGGAAGCATGTTTATCTTTGTCTGTGCAGGCACACACATGTGGAAACATGTTTATCTTTGTTTGTGCAGGCACACACGTGTGGAAGCATGTTTATCTTTGTCTGTGCAGGCACACACATGTGGAAACATGTTTATCTTTGTCTGTGCAGACACACACATGTGGAAGCATGTTTATCTTTGTCTGTGCAGGCACACACGTGTGGAAGCATGTTTATCTTTGTCTGTGCAGGCACACACATGTGGAAACATGTTTATCTTTGTTTGTGCAGGCACACACGTGTGGAAGCATGTTTATCTTTGTCTGTGCAGGCACACACACGTGGAAACATGTTTATCTTTGTCTGTGCAGGCACACACATGTGGAAACATGTTTGTCTTTGTCTGTGGAAGCACACACATGTGGAAACATGTTTATCTTTGTTTGTGCAGGCACACACATGTGGAAACATGTTTATCTTTGTTTGTGCAGGCACACACATGTGGAAACATGTTTATCTTTGTCTGTGCAGGCACACACGTGTGGAAACATGTTTATCTTTGTCTGTGCAAGCACACACATGTGGAAACATGTTTATCTTTGTTTGTGCAGGCACACACGTGTGGAAACATGTTTATCTTTGTCTGTGCAGGCACACACGTGTGGAAACATGTTTATCTTTGTCTGTGCAGGCACACATGTGTGGAAGCATGTTTATCTTTGTCTGTGCAGGCACACACGTGTGGAAACATGTTTATCTTTGTCTGTGCAGGCACACACGTGTGGAAACATGTTTATCTTTGTCTGTGCAGGCACACACATGTGGAAACATGTTTATCTTTGTCTGTGCAGGCACACACATGTGGAAACATGACCAGTGTATGGTCTGCACGAGTTGTGGGGAGTGTACGGGCTACGGCAGTAACTGTGTCAATGCTGGACGCTCAGACAGAAACCCAGGACAGTAAGTATTACCATGCTAGGTGACAGATATGATGTGGAATGTCATGTGACAAATATAACAATTACTTGAGCCATGAGGCAGTGGTCACATTATGGTATAAAAATGGGATCGTGGAACCTATCAGCAGGACAAAATTGGGTTCAGATTTAGCTAAATGCAAACCAAGAAAATGTTGTAAGCTAAAAAGGCACTGAGATATGCATTTGGTTGGACTGAGGGCAGCATGCCATGTGTATGTGTGCTTGCGTACTTTATACTGAAGATTGATCATGGCTTGACAAGTAAAGGCAATATTATTATGTACATATACTGTTCTCATTGTCCATGAGTACTTTATTATCCTCAAACTTCGGCCAGAGAAATTTTATGTGATATCAACTTTTCTACCTCTGCAGTGTAATGTGTGGGTAGGTGTAATGTGTGGGTAGGTGTAATGTGTGGGTAGGTGCAATGTGTGGGTAGGTGCAATGTGTGGGTAGGTGTAATGTGTGGGTAGGTGCAATGTGTGGTAGGTGTAATGTGTGGGTAGGTGTAATGTGTGGGTAGGTGTAATGTGTGGGTAGGTGTAATGTGTGGGTAGGTGCAATGTGTGGCTAGGTGTAATGTGTGGGTAGGTGCAATGTGTGGGTAGGTGCAATGTGTGGGTAGGTGCAATGTGTGGGTAGGTGCAATGTGTGGGTAGGTGCAATGTGTGGCTAGGTGTAATGTGTGGGTAGGTGTAATGTGTGGGTAGGTGTAATGTGTGGGTAGGTGTAATGTGTGGCTAGGTGTAATGTGTGGGTAGGTGTAATGTGTGGGTAGGTGTAATGTGTGGGTAGGTGCAATGTGTGGCTAGGTGTAATGTGTGGGTAGGTGTAATGTGTGGGTAGGTGTAATGTGTGGCTAGGTGCAATGTGTGGCTAGGTGTAATGTGTGGGTAGGTGTAATGTGTGGGTAGGTGTAATGTGTGGGTAGGTGTAATGTGTGGCTAGGTGCAATGTGTGGGTAGGTGCAATGTGTGGGTAGGTGTAATGTGTGGCTAGGTGTAATGTGTGGGTAGGTGTAATGTGTGGGTAGGTGTAATGTGTGGGTAGGTGTAATGTGTGGGTAGGTGTAATGTGTGGCTAGGTGTAATGTGTGGGTAGGTGCAATGTGTGGGTAGGTGCAATGTGTGGGTAGGTGCAATGTGTGGGTAGGTGCAATGTGTGGTAGGTGCAATGTGTGGGTAGGTGCAATGTGTGGGTAGGTGCAATGTGTGGGTAGGTGTAATGTGTGGGTAGGTGTAATGTGTGGGTAGGTGTAATGTGTGGGTAGGTGTAATGTGTGGGTAGGTGCAATGTGTGGGTAGGTGCAATGTGTGGGTAGGTGTAATGTGTGGCTAGGTGTAATGTGTGGGTAGGTGTAATGTGTGGGTAGGTGTAATGTGTGGGTAGGTGCAATGTGTGGGTAGGTGCAATGTGTGGGTAGGTGTAATGTGTGGGTAGGTGTAATGTGTGGGTAGGTGTAATGTGTGGGTAGGTGTAATGTGTGGGTAGGTGTAATGTGTGGGTAGGTGTAATGTGTGGGTAGGTGTAATGTGTGGGTAGGTGTAATGTGTGGGTAGGTGTAATGTGTGGGTAGGTGTAATGTGTGGGTAGGTGTAATGTGTGGGTAGATGTAGTTGACAGTAATTAATTGTGAGTCGTAATAATCTCTAAAAGAAATGGACATTTTCTTGGTGTGTGTCACATGTAATGATCCTCCTTACAATTTATAGCTGTCATGTCAAGGACAGTATGGCGATGTGTGTCATGTAATAATCTCCCCGTGTAGACATGTTCTTGCTGTGTGTCACATGTAATTATCTCCCCTAGAATGTGTTATGTGATGTCATTGAAAATATGTCAGTGTGTTGTTTAATTATCTCCCCATATTGACATGTTCTTGGAGTGTCACACATAATGATGTCCCCAGGCCGTGTAGCTGTGGTCCTGGTGACGCGGGCTGTACGCAGTGTGGAGTGTGTCGAGCATGCGCAGGTGATCCCCACGAGAATGAGAAAGGCGGGGGACCAGCGATTGTTGACATGGCCAATGGTGGACTCCTGGAGGTCCTGGCCCGCTCCCGCGACATCGTTCCACTTGATCCCCTGATTGGTGAGTCCTGTCTTCATGTCTTAACAAGATTTATCAAGATTGCCACCTAGAGAATCAACTCTACATGGCAGGTGGACAAGGAAATCCCTTGGCTTATCAAGAGTCCAACCTATCTATCTAAGTGAACCCTGCCCTTCTTAGGTATATGTCGATTTAATTTTTAAACATTAACTGTACTAGCACCTACACAATCAGCTGATAATCTGTTCCATTCGTTTACTGTTCTTTGTGAAAATGAAAATTTTCTAATATCTAGTCTACACTGCTTCTTTGCTAATGTAACTCCATGTCCTCTAGTCCTTTTCTCTTCCTTAACCGAGAATAAAATATTTCTGTCAATATTTTCATACCCATTCAATATTTCAAACATTTCTATATCTCATATGAATCTCCTTTCTTTTCTCCTCTCAATCTCCTGGTTTCTTTTAGATGCATTTCATAACTAATATTCCTGAGTTTTGGCATAATTTTGGATGCTTTCCTCTGTACTCTTCTAGCATATCAATATCCCGCTTGTGATATGGCCTCCATGCTTGTGTACAATATTCTAAGTGAGGCTTAACGATTGTATTGTACAGTGGTATTATTAGTTCATTTTCCTTGTACACTATGTCACAAAGTGACATCTCACTCAGGTAGATGTAATTATATCAACTCTGTTATTCAATCTTGGTAATGCAAAAATTACAAATGACAGTGTAGATTTTCAGTGATGCTACTATTGGGTAAATACTAGTGAAATAGTGCTGTGTTATTGTAGAGAGACTGTTGATGTTGTGGTCATTGTAGAGAGACAGTTGATATTGTGGTCATTGTAGAGAGACAGTTGATAGTGTGGTTATTGTAGAGAGACTAATAACAATGTAGGTATTGAAGAGAGACTGATGAAGCTATTTGTTATAGAGGGGGACTGTGACATTGCTGTGATCATTGTACACAAACTGTGGCTGTACTGTGTTTATTGTAGAGATAATGTGACTACACTGTGTTCATTTGAGAGAGACTGACTATTTGTGTTCGTTGTAGAGAGACTGGGGGTGCGGTATCACAAGGTGGTTGGGGTGAGACGCGTGAAGGTGGTGCCCAAGAACAACCTACCCAAGGCAATAGGTGACACTTGTTCACATAACTTTATGTGTGTCTTCAAACATGACACCAAAATACATAAAACAGACATAAATAGACATACCAATTGTGAAACTGATAAAATGAATGCTGAGGAAAATTCAGGGGAAATGTCAATATTTTTCACAAAAACGGCATTTATGAAACATTTGTTTTTCCAACATTCGACATATTTCATTAAGATTGGTCTGATATATTGTGGCACTGCTACTGTGCATAAGACGTTTATATTTTATGGGATCATTGTATAGGTGTCATGGTGCCTTCAAAAGCATAGAATCTAGTAAATTGTTGTATGCCTAGTGTGTTTAGAAACTGTGTACAAACTTCTCTTATTATGCATACGTTTGTGTCGTAGAGCCCCAGCCCGGCGAGGCGGAGCAGGAACATGTCCGAGTGAGCACGCGGTCTCCAGCCAGTGTGGAGCTTGGCCGTCACCCCGCGATACAGGTGACATGTGGACTCCACCATACAGGTAACACATCCAACTCTACACCTTCTGCTCTACACATCTACATATCTAACGGTATACTTCCCACTATACACATCAAATTCAACAATTCCAACTCTACACCTCCAACTCTACATATCTGTATACATCCAACTCTACAGCTCCATCTGTACAGATCTGTATACATCCCACTCTACACCTCCACCTGTACAGATCTGTATACATCCCACTCTACACCTCCATCTGTACAGATCTGTATACATCCCACTCTACACCTCCATCTGTACAGGTCTGTATACATCCCACTCTACACCTCCATCTGTACAGATCTGTATACATCCCACTCTACACCTCCACCTCTACAGATCTGTATACATCCCACTCTACACCTCCACCTGTACAGATCTGTATACATCCCACTCTACACCTCCATCTCTACAGATCTGTATACATCCCACTCTACACCTCCATCTTACAGATCTGTATACATCCCACTCAACACCTCCATCTGTACAGATCTGTATACATCCCACTCTACACCTCCATCTCTACAGGTCTGTATACATCCCACTCTACACCTCCATCTCTACAGATCTGTATACATCCCACTCTACACCTCCACCTCTACAGATCTGTATACATCCCACTCTACACCTCCATCTGTACAGATCTGTATACATCCCACTCTACACCTCCACCTCTACATATCTGTATACATCCCACTCTACACCTCCATCTGTACAGATCTGTATACATCCCACTCTACACCTCCACCTGTACAGATCTGTATACATCCCACTCTACACCTCCATCTGTACAGATCTGTATACATCCCACTCTACACCTCCACCTCTACATATCTGTATACATCCCACTCTACACCTCCACCTGTACAGATCTGTATACATCCCATCTACACCTCCATCTTACATACTGTATACATCCAACTCTACACCTCCACTTACAGATCTGTATAATCCAATCTACACCTCCACCTGTACAGATTGTATACATCCCACTCTACACCTCCATTTACAGATCTGTATACATCCCACTCTACACCTCCATCTGTACAATCTGTATACATCCCACTCTACACCTCCACCTCTACAATCTGTATACATCCCACTCTACACCTCCACCTTACAGATCTGTTACATCCCACTCTACACCTCCACTCAGACTGTTTTTTTTTTTTTTCCCCCCCCCCCCCCCCCCCCCCCCTACACCTCCATCTTACAGATCTGTATACATCCACTCTACACCTCCACCTCTACAGATCTGTATACATCCCACTCTACACCTCCACCTTACAGATCTGTATACATCCCACTCTACACCTCCACCTTACAATCTGTATACATCCCACTCAACACCTCCATCTTACAGACCTGTATACATCCCACTCTACACCTCCACTTACAGATCTGTATACATCCCACTCTACACCTCCATCTGTACAGGTCTGTATACATCCCACTCTACACCTCCATCTACAATCTGTATACATCCCACTCTACACCTCCACCTCTACAGATCTGTATACATCCCACTCTACACCTCCATCTGTACATATCTGTATACATCCCACTCTACACCTCCACCTCTACAGATCTGTATACATCCCACTCAACACCTCCATCTGTACAGATCTGTATACATCCCACTCTACACCTCCATCTCTACAGGTCTGTATACATCCCACTCTACACCTCCATCTCTACAGATCTGTATACATTCCACTCTACACCTCCATTTCTACATATCTGTATACATCCCACTCTACACCTCCATCTGTACAGATCTGTATACATCCCAATCTACACCTCCATCTCTACATATCTGTATACATCCAACTCTACACCTCCATCTGTAACAGATCTGTATACATCCCAATCTACACCTCCACCTGTACAGATCTGTATACATCCCACTCTACACCTCCATCTGTACATATCTGTATACATCCCACTCTACACCTCCACCTCTACATATCTGTATACATCCCACTCTACACCTCCACCTCTACAGATCTGTATACATCCCACTCTACACCTCCATCTGTACAGACCTGTATACATCCCACTCTACACCTCCACCTGTATACATCCCACTCTACACCTCCACCTCTACAGATCTGTATATATCCAACTCTACACCTCCACCTGTACAGATCTGTATACATCCAACTCTACACCTCCATCTGTACAGATCTGTATACATCCCACTCTACACCTCCATCTGTACAGATCTGTATACATCCCACTCTACACCTCCACCTCTACATATCTGTATACATCCCACTCTACACCTCCACCTCTACAGATCTGTGTACATCCCACTCTACACCTCCATCTGTACAGACCTGTATACATCCCACTCTACACCTCCACCTCTACAGATCTGTATACATCCCACTCTACACCTCCACCTGTACAGATCTGTATACATCCCACTCTACACCTCCATCTCTACAGATCTGTATACATCCAACTCTACACCTCCATCTCTACAGATCTGTATACATCCAACTCTACACCTCCATCTCTACAGATCTGTATACATCCCACTCTACACCTCCACATGTACATATCTGTATACATCCCACTCTACACCTCCATCTCTACAGAACTGTATACATCCCACTCTACACCTCCATCTCTACAGATCTGTATACATCCAACTCTACACCTCCATCTGTACAGATCTGTATACATCCCACTCTACACCTCCACCTCTACATATCTGTATACATCCCACTCTACACCTCCACCTCTACAGATCTGTATACATCCCACTCTACACCTCCACCTGTACAGATCTGTATACATCCCACTCTACACCTCCATCTGTACAGATCTGTATACATCCCACTCAACACCTCCACCTCTACAGATCTGTATACATCCCACTCTACACCTCCACCTGTACAGATCTGTATACATCCCACTCTACACCTCCATCTGTAACAGATCTGTATACATCCCAATCTACACCTCCACCTGTACAGATATGTATACATCCCACTCTACACCTCCATATCTACAGATCTGTATACATCCCACTCTACACCTCCATCTGTACATATCTGTATACATCCCACTGTACACCTCCACCTCTACATATCTGTATACATCCCACTCTACACCTCCACCTCTACAGATATGTATACTTCCAACTCTACACCTCCATCTCTACAGATCTGTATACATCCAACTCTACACCTCCATCTCTACAGATCTGTATACATCCAACTCTACACCTCCATCTCTATACCTTTCTACACACCCAACTCTATAATTTGAACACTACATTTTTAGCTATATGCCTAGATCTCTACACCTCTCTATATCCAACTCTACACCTCCAACTCTACATATCTATATACATCCAACTCTACACATCCAACTCTACACTTCTATACATCTGCCTCTATACTTGCTAGTCTACATTCTACCTTATCTTATTTTGCCATACCTTATCTTATCTTGCTTTATTGTAACACATCTGACCCTACCCTATTTACTTTGCCCTTTGCTTTGTTTCTCTTACAGTTGTCCTTCTTGGGAATGGGGAGGTTTACACCTTCGGAGGAAACATGTACGGGCAGCTTGGTCATGGCGACATAGGAATGAGGTAACTATATAAAGTACTTTCTTTGGTACTATTCCTTATATTTTAGTTGATTTAGTTCTGTACATGTTATGTCTACGTTCAGAACTAGAATTGACACACACACACACACACACACACACACACACACACACACACACACACACACACACACACACACACACACACACACACACACACACACACACACACACACACACACACACACACACACACACACACACACACACACACACACACACACACACACACACACACACACACACACACACACACACACACACACACACACACACACACACACACACACACACACACACACACACACACACACACACACACACACACACACACACACACACACACACACACACACACACACACACACACACACACACACACACACACACACACACACACACACACACACACACACACACACACACACACACACACACACACACACACACACACACACACACACACAAGCTGGGCCTTAGGCTTAGTTGTCAAAGCTGCCTCCTGATTTAATTCAGCGCATAGCACATAACATTCTTTGTTGTTCAGATCTATGGTGTATGAATCAGTTAAAGTAATACACAGTTGCTTTGGAAGTTGTTTGGATTATCATCAGTTAAACCAAATCAGTCGACGATCAGATATATAGTTTGTTGGTGGGCAGCTATCGTAGAAGTTGGACTGCTGGGTAGCAACACTGTTACGACACAGTGACAGTTGATGTAAACACATAAAATGTTCTTTTAACAGATGACAATTTATGTAACTGCTTGCAGTTTTACACATTTTTAGCATATTTACTGCTTTTTCAGAAAATATAAATAAACTCTACATTATTGACAGTTACAAGTTGTGTTTATTGCAAAGATTAATACTTTTTTATGTGCCTGTATGTCGAAAGTCAGATTTGGTCCTCAAAATTGACACTGTAAAACTTTGTAAAAACAAAATTATAAATTGCCAACATTATCTAATGACATTTATGTGTTATTGCCATAATTAAAAATTTCCTGTTGTAACCCTATGCAATCCAGTGAAGAAAATGTAGCTATGTGTGTAAGATATATCCCAGTAAAACAATTAGCCAATTCTAATGGTTACTTTTCAAGTTATATATACATTCATGAAAACCAGTATTTATTTTTTTCTACACCATATTGACAAGTGCTATGAATTGTGAATAAATATTTTTCCTTCCAATTCCAGACTCTATATAATCAATAAACGATGAATAAAATACACTGAAATAAAAAACCAACTGGAATGATGAATGAAAGATTACAGGATCTAGCAGTCGACGCTATTACTAAATTTGTTGACGACAAAACCAACTAGAAATGTTCAATAAGCTTTACAAAACATGCCACTCACAGTCTTTAAGACTGGCTGCTTGTTTACAAAACCAACTAGAAATGTTCAATAAGCTTTACAAAACATGCCACTCACAGTCTTTAAGACTGGCTGCTTGTTTACAAAACCAACTAGAAATGTTCAATAAGCTTTACAAAACATGCCACTCACAGTCTTTAAGACTGGCTGCTTGTTTACAAAACCAACTAGAAATGTTCAATAAGCTTTACAAAACATGCCACTCACAGTCTTTAAGACTGGCTGCTTGTTTACAAAACCAACTAGAAATGTTCAATAAGCTTTACAAAACATGCCACTCACAGTCTTTAAGACTGGCTGCTTGTTTACAAAACCAACTAGAAATGTTCAATAAGCTTTACAAAACATGCCACTCACAGTCTTTAAGACTGGCTGCTTGTTTACAAACCCAACGAAAGAATCACAAACTAAAACTGGTGAGAGTCAAAAATGTCAATATGGCAGCCTGTCTATCTGATATGTTGATGCTGTTGCAATGTTTTCTTGGATGTAGTCAAATTTGGCAGCGTTCGGTTCAGTATTTATTCACTAGGAGTTATTTAATAGAGGGTCGTGTCTGAGGCAGACTGTGGCTGTGACAGGACAGGACTGAGTGTCTGAGGCAGACTGTGGCTGTGGCAGGACAGGACTGAGTGTCTGAGGCAGACTGTGGCTGTGACAGGACAGGACAGGACTGAGTGTCTGAGGCAGACTGTGGCTGTGGCAGGACAGGGACTGAGTGTCTGAGGCAGACTGTAGCTGTGACAGGACAGGACAGGACTGAGTGTCTGAGGCAGACTGTGGCTGTGGCAGGACAGGACTGAGTGTCTGAGGCAGACTGTGGCTGTGGCAGGACAGGACTGAATGTCTGAGGCAGACTGTGGCTGTGGCAGGACAGGACAGGACTGAGTGTCTGAGGCAGACTGTGGCTGTGGCAGGACAGGACAGGACTGAGTGTCTGAGGCAGACTGTGGCTGTGACAGGACAGGACAGGACTGAGTGTCTGAGGCAGACTGTGGCTGTGACAGGACAGGACAGGACTGAGTGTCTGAGGCAGACTGTGGCTGTGACAGGACAGGACAGGACTGAGTGTCTGAGGCAGACTGTGGCTGTGACAGGACAGGACAGGACTGAGTGTCTGAGGCAGACTGTGGCTGTGACAGGACAGGACAGGACTGAGTGTCTGAGGCAGACTGTGGCTGTGAAGTTTTCGTCCAAATGTGAAACTAAACTTGAATTGTTTCAGTGGCAAGCCAATGAAGGTGATGGTGAAGAGTAACATTATCCAAGTAGCTGCGGGCAGTAACCACACAATCCTACTGACCGCTAGTGGTCAAGTCTACACCTTTGGCAGTCATCTGGTATGTCTCTTATGTCGCTTTGTCTGTATGCGAATAACTAAAACTACAGTTTAAAAATAGTAGAATTTTCAGAATTGTATATTTTTCTGTTAATGAAAATGTTCATCAAATTCGAAGAATTAAATGTTCAAACAATATATCTTATTTCACAACTAATATTTTTTATTCACAGTGTTATGAGTAAAAAAGTATTAGTTGAGTAATGAGAAATATTATTTGAACATTGTATATTTTTCATTGTGACACAACGGTGATATTCAGCTCTCTGAAGAAGGCTGTGAGAAGGATGAAATATACGGAAAAACTGAAATGTTTCTTCAGAAGTCAATAATTTATTAAATAACATGAACCAAGAAACCATATCACCACATTCAAAGACAGAAAACACTGCATACCAGGTAGTCCTTAGGAATGTTGTGAACCCAAGTTTCTTCATAATCCTTAATAATGTTGTGAACCCAAGTTTCTTCATAATCCTTAGTAATGTTGTGAACCCAAGTTTCTTCATAATCCTTAGTAATGTTGTGAACCCAAGTTTCTTCATAATCCTTAATAATGTTGTGAACCCAAGTTTCTTCATAATCCTTAGTAATGTTGTGAACCCAAGTTTCTTCATAATCCTTAATAATGTTGTGAACCCAAGTTTCTTCATAATCCTTAATAATGGTGTGAACCCAAGTTTCTTCATAATCCTTAGTAATGTTGTGAACCCAAGTTTCTTCATAATCCTTAGTAATGTTGTGAACCCAAGTTTCTTCATAATCCTTAGTAATGTTGTGAACCCAAGTTTCTTCATAATCCTTAGTAATGTTGTGAACCCAAGTTTCTTCATAATCCTTAGTACTGTTGTGAACCCAAGTTTCTTCATAATCCTTAGTAATGTTATGAACCCAAGTTTCTTCATAATCCTTAGTAATGTTGTGAACCCAAGTTTCTTCATAATCCTTAATAATGTTGTGAACCCAAGTTTCTTCATAATCCTTAGTAATGTTGTGAACCCAAGTTTCTTCATAATCCTTAATAATGTTGTGAACCCAAGTTTCTTCATAATCCAATAATGTTGTGAACCCAAGTTTCTTCATAATCCTTAGTAATGTTGTGAACCCAAGTTTCTTCATAATCCTTAATAATGGTTTTGAACCCAAGTTTCTTCATAATCCTTAATAATGTTGTGAACCCAAGTTTCTTCATAATCCTTAGTAATGTTGTGAACCCAAGTTTCTTCATAATCCTTAGTAATGTTGTGAACCCAAGTTTCTTCATAATCCTTAGTAATGTTGTGAACCCAAGTTTCTTCATAATCCTTAGTAATGTTGTGAACCCAAGTTTCTTCATAATCCTTAGTAATGTTATGAACCCAAGTTTCTTCATAATCCATTTAAAAATGTTGTGAACCCAAGTTTCTTCATAATCCTTAATAATGGTGTAACCCAAGTTTCTTCATAATCCTTAGTAATGTTGTGAACCCAAGTTTCTTCATAATCCTTAGTAATGTTGTGAACCCAAGTTTCTTCATAATCCTTAGTAATGTTGTGAACCCAAGTTTCTTCATAATCCTTAGTAATGTTGTGAACCCAAGTTTCTTCATAATCCTTAGTATGTTGTGAACCCAAGTTTCTTCATAATCCTTAGTAATGTTATGAACCCAAGTTTCTTCATAATCCATAGTACTGTTGTGAACCCAAGTTTCTTCATAATCCTTAGTAATGTTATAACCCAAGTTTCTTCATAATCCTTAATAATGGTGTGAACCCAAGTTTCTTCATAATCCTTAGTAATGTTGTGAACCCAAGTTTCTTCATAATCCTTAGTAATGTTGTGAACCCAAGTTTCTTCATAGTCCTTAGGGATGGTGAACCCAAATTTCCCAACATAATCCTTAGGGATGGTGAACCCAAATTTCCCAACATAATCCTTAGGATGGTGAACCCAAATGGGGATTCATAAACGTAGTCCCGGTTATGAACCCAAATGGGTTCATAAACGTAGTAGGGTAGGTGAACCCAAATGGGTTCATAAACGTAGTCCCGGTTATAACCCAAATGGGGATTCATAAACCTAGTAATGGTGAACCCAAATGGGTTCATAGAACCTAGTAATGGTGAACCCAAATGGGGGTCAGGGCTGAGAACGTAGTCCCAGGGATAGGTGAGACCCAGTGGGGATGTCAGGGCTGAGAACATAGTCCCAGGGATAGGTGAGACCCAGTGGGGATGTCAGGGCTGAGAACGTAGTCCCAGGGATAGGTGAGACCCAGTGGGGATGTCAGGGCTGAGAACATAGTCCCAGGGATAGGTGAGACCCAGTGGGGATGTCAGGGCTGAGAACGTAGTCCCAGGGATAGGTGAGACCCAGTGGGGATGTCAGGGCTGAGAACGTAGTCCCAGGGATAGGTGAGACCCAGTGGGGATGTCAGGGCTGAGAACATAGTCCCAGGGATAGGTGAGACCCAGTGGGGATGTCAGGGCTGAGAACGTAGTCCCAGGGATAGGTGAGACCCAGTGGGGATGTCAGGGCTGAGAACGTAGTCCCAGGGATAGGTGAGACCCAGTGGGGATGTCAGGGCTGAGAACGTAGTCCCAGGGATAGGTGAGACCCAGTGGGGATGTCACGGGGTGAGAACATAGTCCCAGGGATAGGTGAGACCTAGTGGGGATGTCAGGGCTGAGAACGTAGTCCCAGGGATAGGTGAGACCCAGTGGGGATGTCAGGGCTGAGAACATAGTCCCAGGGATAGGTGAGACCCAGTGGGGATGTCAGGGCTGAGAACGTAGTCCCAGGGATAGGTGAGACCCAGTGGGGATGTCAGGGCTGAGAACGTAGTCCCAGGGATAGGTGAGACCCAGTGGGGATGTCAGGGCTGAGAACGTAGTCCCAGGGATAGGTGAGACCCAGTGGGGATGTCAGGGCTGAGAACGTAGTCCCAGGGATAGGTGAGACCCAGTGGGGATGTCAGGGCTGAGAACGTAGTCCCAGGGATAGGTGAGACCCAGTGGGGATGTCAGGGCTGAGAACGTAGTCCCAGGGATAGGTGAGACCCAGTGGGGATGTCAGGGCTGAGAACATAGTCCCAGGGATAGGTGAGACCCAGTGGGGATGTCAGGGCTGAGAACGTAGTCCCAGGGATAGGTGAGACCTAGTGGGGATGTCAGGGCTGAGAACGTAGTCCCAGGGATAGGTGAGACCTAGTGGGGATGTCAGGGCTGAGAACGTAGTCCCAGGGATAGGTGAGACCCAGTGGGGATGTCAGGGCTGAGAACGTAGTCCCAGGGATAGGTGAGACCCAGTGGGGATGTCAGGGCTGAGAACGTAGTCCCAGGGATAGGTGAGACCCAGTGGGGATGTCACGGCTGAGAACATAGTCCCAGGGATAGGTGAGACCCAGTGGGGATGTCAGGGCTGAGAACGTAGTCCCAGGGATAGGTGAGACCCAGTGGGGATGTCACGGCTGAGAACATAGTCCCAGGGATAGGTGAGACCTAGTGGGGATGTCAGGGCTGAGAACGTAGTCCCAGGGATAGGTGAGACCCAGTGGGGATGTCAGGGCTGAGAACATAGTCCCAGGGATAGGTGAGAGACCTAGTGGGGATGTCAGGGCTGAGAACATAGTCCCAGGGATAGGTGAGACCTAGTGGGGATGTCAGGGCTGAGAACGTAGTCCCAGAGATAGGTGAGACCTAGTGGGGGTGTCAGGGCTGAGAACATAGTCCCAGGGATAGGTGAGAGACCTAGTGGGGATGTCAGGGCTGAGAACATAGTCCCAGGGATAGGTGAGACCTAGTGGGGATGTCAGGGCTGAGAACGTAGTCCCAGGGATAGGTGAGACCCAGTGGGGATGTCAGGGCTGAGAACGTAGTCCCAGGGATAGGTGAGACCCAGTGGGGGTGTCAGGGCTGAGAACATAGTCCCAGGGATAGGTGAGACCCAGTGGGGATGTCAGGGCTGAGAACGTAGTCCCAGGGATAGGTGAGACCCAGTGGGGATGTCAGGGCTGAGAACGTAGTCCCAGGGATAGGTGAGACCCAGTGGGGATGTCAGGGCTGAGAACGTAGTCCCAGGGATAGGTGAGACCCAGTGGGGATGTCAGGGCTGAGAACATAGTCCCAGGGATAGGTGAGACCCAGTGGGGATGTCAGGGCTGAGAACGTAGTCCCAGGGATAGGTGAGACCCAGTGGGGATGTCAGGGCTGAGAACGTAGTCCCAGGGATAGGTGAGACCCAGTGGGGATGTCAGGGCTGAGAACGTAGTCCCAGGGATAGGTGAGACCCAGTGGGGATGTCAGGGCTGAGAACATAGTCCCAGGGATAGGTGAGACCTAGTGGGGATGTCAGGGCTGAGAACATAGTCCCAGGGATAGGTGAGACCCAGTGGGGATGTCAGGGCTGAGAACATAGTCCCAGGGATAGGTGAGACCTAGTGGGGATGTCAGGGCTGAGAACATAGTCCCAGGGATAGGTGAGACCTAGTGGGGATGTCAGGGCTGAGAACGTAGTCCCAGGGATAGGTGAGACCTAGTGGGGATGTCAGGGCTGAGAACATAGTCCCAGGGATAGGTGAGACCCAGTGGGGATGTCAGGGCTGAGAACATAGTCCCAGGGATAGGTGAGACCTAGTGGGGATGTCAGGGCTGAGAACATAGTCCCAGGGATAGGTGAGACCCAGTGGGGATGTCAGGGCTGAGAACATAGTCCCAGGGATAGGTGAGACCTAGTGGGGATGTCAGGGCTGAGAACGTAGTCCCAGGGATAGGTGAGACCTAGTGGGGATGTCAGGGCTGAGAACGTAGTCCCAGGGATAGGTGAGACCCAGTGGGGATGTCAGGGCTGAGAACGTAGTCCCAGGGATAGGTGAGACCCAGTGGGGATGTCAGGGCTGAGAACGTAGTCCCAGGGATAGGTGAGACCCAGTGGGGATGTCAGGGCTGAGAACGTAGTCCCAGGGATAGGTGAGACCCAGTGGGGATGTCAGGGCTGAGAACGTAGTCCCAGGGATAGGTGAGAGACCTAGTGGGGATGTCAGGGCTGAGAACTAGTCCCAGGGATAGGTGAGACCTAGTGGGGATGTCAGGGCTGAGAACGTAGTCCCAGAGATAGGTGAGACCTAGTGGGGGTGTCAGGGCTGAGAACATAGTCCCAGGGATAGGTGAGAGACCTAGTGGGGATGTCAGGGCTGAGAACGTAGTCCCAGGGATAGGTGAGACCTAGTGGGGATGTCAGGGCTGAGAACGTAGTCCCAGGGATAGGTGAGACCTAGTGGGGATGTCAGGGCTGAGAACGTAGTCCCAGGGATAGGTGAGACCCAGTGGGGATGTCAGGGCTGAGAACATAGTCCCAGGGATAGGTGAGACCTAGTGGGGATGTCAGGGCTGAGAACGTAGTCCCAGGGATAGGTGAGACCTAGTGGGGATGTCAGGGCTGAGAACGTAGTCCCAGGGATAGGTGAGACCTAGTGGGGATGTCAGGGCTGAGAACGTAGTCCCAGGGATAGGTGAGACCTAGTGGGGATGTCAGGGCTGAGAACGTAGTCCCAGGGATAGGTGAGACCTAGTGGGGATGTCAGGGCTGAGAATGTAGTCCCATGTGAGACCATGGTGTCAGGTGTGAGACCCAGTGTAAGCTCTATCGATTAAGCATTTAGGTGAGAACGATCTAGACAGTGTTTATTAACACTGCACTGGTCAACCTCCCATTTATTAGCACTGATCCGGTCAACCTCTCGTTTATTAAACACTGCACCGGTCAACCTCTCGTTTATTAACACTGCACTGGTCAACCTCTCGTTTATTGACACTGCACCTGTCAACCTCTCGTTTATTAACACTGCACCGGTCAACCTCTCGTTTATTAACACTGCACTGGTCAACCTCTCGTTTATTAACACTGCACTGGTCAACCTCTCGTTTATTAACACTGCACTGGTCAACCTCTCGTTTATTGACACTGCACCGGTCAACCTCTCGTTTATTAACACTGCACCGGTCAACCTCTCGTTTATTAACACTGCACCGGTCAACCTCTCGTTTATTGACACTGCACCGGTCAACCTCTCGTTTATTAACACTGCACCGGTCAACCTCTCGTTTATTGACACTGCACCGGTCAACCTCTCGTTTATTAACACTGCACTGGTCAACCTCCCATTTATTAGCACTGATCCGGTCAACCTCTCGTTTATTAACACTGCACCGGTCAACCTCTCGTTTATTGACACTGCACCGGTCAACCTCTCGTTTATTAACATTGCACTGGTCAACCTCTCGTTTATTAACACTGCACTGGTCAACCTCTCGTTTATTAACACTGCACCGGTCAACCTCTCGTTTATTAACACTGCACCGGTCAACCTCTCGTTTATTAACACTGCACTGGTCAACCTCTCGTTTATTAACACTGCACCTGTCAACCTCTCGTTTATTAACACTGCACCGGTCAACCTCTCGTTTATTAACACTGCACTGGTCAACCTCTCGTTTATTAACACTGCACTGGTCAACCTCTCGTTTATTAACACTGCACTGGTCAACCTCTCGTTTATTAACACTGCACCGGTCAACCTCTCGTTTATTAACACTGCACCGGTCAACCTCTCGTTTATTAACACTGCACCGGTCAACCTCTCGTTTATTAACACTGCACCTGTCAACCTCTCGTTTATTAACACTGCACTGGTCAACCTCTCGTTTATTAACACTGCACTGGTCAACCTCTCGTTTATTAACACTGCACTGGTCAACCTCTCGTTTATTAACACTGCACTGGTCAACCTCTCGTTTATTAACACTACACCGGTCAACCTCTCGTTTATTAACACTGCACCTGTCAACCTCTCGTTTATTAACACTGGCACCTGTAACCTTGTTTATTAACAACACTGCAACTTCGTTTATTAACACTGCACTGGTAACCTGTTCGTTTATTAACAGCTCAACCTCTCGTTTATTAACACTGCACTGGTCCTCTCGTTTATTAACACTGCACCGGTCAACCTCTCGTTTATTAACACTGCACCGGTGTACCCCTGATTTTTTTAAAATGATGTAACTCTGTTTATTAGTCATATTGGATTCTGTATACACTTTGTGTTTATGATCTAAAAGTGAGATGTATTTTCTACTAAATGAGTACTTTGAAAGTGATGTGAGTGATGGTTACGTTTTTTCATTATGTGAGCTGTACTGTGATGAGTATTAAGTACCTATGTTGGCTCTAAACAACAGCGCAATGTCTTGTGTATGTTTAGACGAGTGCTGTGTGATGGTGTACTGTGATGATGTACTGTGATGATGTAATGTGATGATGTACTGTGATGGTGTACTGTGATGATGTACTGTGATGGTGTACTGTGATGATGTACTGTGATGATGTACTGTGATGATGTACTGTGATGGTGTACTGTGATGATGTACTGTGATGATGTACTGTGATGATGTACTGTGATGGTGTACTGTGATGGTGTACTGTGATGGTGTACTGTGATGGTGTACTGTGATGATGTACTGTGATGGTGTACTGTGATGGTGTACTGTGATGGTGTACTGTGATGGTGTACTGTGATGGTGTACTGTGATGATGTACTGTGATGATGTACTGTGATGGTGTACTGTGATGGTGTACTGTGATGGTGTACTGTGATGGTGTACTGTGATGGTGTACTGTGATGGTGTACTGTGATGGTGTACTGTGATGGTGTACTGTGATGTGTACTGTGATGGTGTACTGTGATGGTGTACTGTGATGGTGTACTGTGATGATGTACTGTGATGGTGTACTGTGATGGTGTACTGTGATGGTGTACTGTGATGGTGTACTGTGATGGTGTACTGTGATGGTGTACTGTGATGGTGTACTGTGATGGTGTACTGTGATGGTGTACTGTGATGGTGTACTGTGATGGTGTACTGTGATGTGTACTGTGGTGTACTGTGATGGTGTACTGTGATGGTGTACTGTGATGGTGTACTGTGATGGTGTACTGTGATGGTGTACTGTGATGATGTACTGTGATGATGTACTGTGATGATGTACTGTGATGGTGTACTGTGATGGTGTACTGTGATGGTGTACTGTGATGGTGTACTGTGATGGTGTACTGTGATGGTGTACTGTGATGGTGTACCGTGATGGTGTACCGTGATGGTGTACCGTGATGGTGTACTGTGATGGTGTACTGTGATGGTGTACTGTGATGGTGTACTGTGATGATGTACTGTGATGGTGTACTGTGATGGTGTACTGTGATGGTGTACTGTGATGGTGTACCGTGATGGTGTACCGTGGTGGTGTACCGTGATGGTGTACCGTGATGGTGTACCGTGATGGTGTACCGTGATGGTGTACCGTGATGGTGTACCGTGATGGTGTACCGTGGTGGTGTACCGTGGTGGTGTACCGTGATGGTGTACCGTGATGGTGTACGTGATGGTGTACTGTGATGGTGTACTGTGATGGTGTACTGTGATGGTGTACTGTGGTGGTGTACCGTGATGGTGTACGTGATGGTGTACCTGTGATGGTGTACCGTGATGGTGTACCGTGATGGTGTACCGTGATGGTGTACCGTGGTGGTGTACCGTGGTGGTGTACCGTGGTGGTGTACCGTGGTGGTGTACCGTGGTGGTGTACCGTGATGGTGTACCGTGATGGTGTACCGTGGTGGTGTACTGTGATGGTGTACTGTGATGGTGTACTGTGATGGTGTACTGTGATGGTGTACTGTGATGGTGTACTGTGATGGTGTACTGTGATGGTGTACTGTGATGGTGTACTGTGTGGTGTACTGTGATGGTGTACTGTGATGGTGTACTGTGGTGGTGTACTGTGGTGGTGTACTGTGGTGGTGTACTGTGGTGGTGTACTGTGGTGGTGTACTGTGGTGGTGTACTGTGGTGGTGTACTGTGATGGTGTACTGTGATGGTGTACTGTGATGGTGTACTGTGATGGTGTACTGTGATGGTGTACTGTGATGGTGTACTGTGATGGTGTACTGTGATGGTGTACTGTGATGGTGTACTGTGATGGTGTACTGTGATGGTGTACTGTGATGGTGTACTGTGGTGGTGTACTGTGGTGGTGTACTGTGATGGTGTACTGTGATGGTGTACTGTGATGGTGTACTGTGATGGTGTACTGTGATGGTGTACTGTGATGGTGTACTGTGATGGTGTACTGTGATGGTGTACTGTGATGGTGTACTGTGATGGTGTACTGTGATGGTGTACTGTGATGGTGTACTGTGATGGTGTACTGTGATGGTGTACTGTGATGGTGTACTGTGATGGTGTACTGTGATGGTGTACTGTGATGGTGTACTGTGATGGTGTACTGTGATGGTGTACTGTGATGGTGTACTGTGATGGTGTACTGTGATGGTTAACTGTCCTAGTATGTACTGTCCTAGTGACATTTATCTCTACGTGAATCATGTGGCTGTCAGGTGTCAAGTTTGGGTGTCGTGCCACATGGATTGGTGGAAGCGGCGATGAAACCTTTCTTCGCATTGACGAGTCCCTCATCAACGCACATACCCTTGCAAGTTCAAAGGTCATCGCCAACCACTCCTGCATAGGTAGGTCGACATGTCTGCCAATGTTTTCAAGTGACAGTCATACGATTGATGTGTTTGTATGTACAAAATAGAACATCACATGAACTTATTACATTTTACTGAACCCTCAATATCCAGCATCAGTTACCTGACTTTTTGAGCAAGTTTCTTATAGGTTTCTTATTAACTTCCTGTGTAGATATGTACAGGATGCTGACAGCTGGCATGTTCTTGTAGATTTCTTATTAACTTCATATATAGATACATACAGGATGCTGACAGTTGCATGTTCTTGTAGGTTTCTTACCAGCTTCATATATAGAGACATACAGGATGCTGACAGTCAGCATGTTCTTGTAGCTTTCTTACCAGTTCTGGATGCTGACAGTCAGCATGTTCTTGTAGGTTTCTTACCAACTTATATATATAGACATACAGGATGCTGACAGTCAGCATGTTCTTGTAGGTTTCTTACCAACTTCATATATAGAGACATACAGGATGGTGACAGTCAGCATGTTCTTGTAGGTCTCTTACCAACTTCATATATAGAGACATACAGGATGCTGACAGTCAGCATGTTCTTGTAGCTTTCTTACCAGCTTCATATGTAGAGACATACAGGATGCTGACAGTCAGCATGTTCTTGTAGCTTTCTTACCAGTTCTGGATGCTGACAGTCAGCATGTTCTTGTAGGTTTCTTACCAACTTATATATATAGACATACAGGATGCTGACAGTCAGCATGTTCTTGTAGGTTTCTTACCAACTTCATATATAGAGACATACAGGATGGTGACAGTCAGCATGTTCTTGTAGGTCTCTTACCAACTTCATATATAGAGACATACTTGATGCTGACAGTCAGCATGTTCTTGTAGGTTTCTTACCAACTTCATATATAGAGACATACAGGATGCTGACAGTCAGCATGTTCTTGTAGGTTTGTTGCCCACCGCGGGGTCAGCTCCTTCCAACATCAAATGTCTCATGATCAATAAAGCTGACGGCAGCTGTAAGTGCTTCTCTGGAGCGAAGTACGCCTCGCTGCAGGACCACAGTGTCTGTCTCGACCCCTTCTATGATGTCCTCTGGAGGTAGGTGGCAGCACTGTAGCATCATCTGAATAATTGCCTAAAATGTGTCATTGGACCCTTCAGTGGACCTGATATGCCGTGATGGTATGTGTTGTACAGTTTTGCATTGGAGGGGTGCTTGAAAATCTTAACTGATGAAGAATAGTTAGAATTTCTTGCAGTTCTGGACAGACCCAGCCACACATAACAACATATTTTGCTTGCTGAGTTTATAGTTGATTGCTATATTTAGAACTGCCTTATTCAGAATTCATTGATCATTTAAGTTATTTTACATGTGTGTGGCATGTACAACATGGTATCCAAAGGGTTAAATGTATATTGTGTGTGCGACAAGGTGTCTAAAGGGTTAAAAGTATGTTGAGTGTATGACATTGTGTGTAAAGGTTTAAATATGTTGCGTGTACGACATGGTGTCTGAAGGGTTAAATGTATGTTGCGCTTACAACATGGTGTCTAAAGGGGTTAAATGTCTTGCGTGTGTGAAGGGTTAAATTATGTTCCATGTGTGGGACACACTGTCTAAAGGGTTAAATGCATGTTCTCTGTGTGATATGGTGTCTAAAGGGTTAAATGCATGTTATGTGGTGTGTAGAGGGTTAAATGTATGTGTGTGTATCATGGTGCTTAAAGTGTTAAATGTCTGTTGTATGTGTGTGTCATGGTGCTTAAAGTGTTAATGTCATGTGTGTGCAGCTATTCACCGGTGCACCAAGAGGTGTGTTGTTTCAACGTAGTCAGCCATGAGACGAGGCATCTGTGTAAGAAACATCCCCAACTCAGCTGTATCCTCGGCCCCGACCTCGCTGTACCTGTCCATGAGGGTGCGAAGACAACACGCTCTCACGCTGCCCTCCACCTGCTCGGTAACCCTCACCCTCTTTTTATTGTACGTCTTTATTTACGACGTCTCATCATTTTAATCGTAAAATCATCTTAACTGTTTCGTAAACTTCGATCTGGCTGGAGAACAGACTCTGTTGTACTATGCTGGTTACCTGCTGGTAAAATCGTATAAACACATACCAGGGAAAAAATATATTCATTTTACATGTCAAGTAAGATTACATTCACATAAATAGCAATGATAGGGTTAAGTTCCCTTGTGGATGTGTTGTGTGGTTTTACAAGGTCTTTCATGTAATCAAATTGCCGAGACGTCACCCACTGCGAACCCACATACACTGTACCATTGCACAGACCTATTTGTGACAGGTGCCAATATGTTACCTAGGTCACACCCCATCAGTTCAATGTCTTCTGCAGGTGACACAAAACTAACAACATATATGCACCTACAAAACAACTAATTATAGTTTGGCAATTGGTTTCTGCTGTCATCTAGGTCAGATTTCACTGTGTACAAACTGCACATATTTGTCACACATAAACAGCGACTGACCATAATCCCACATTACAGCCTGTCTGGACACGCTGACCAATGCCCAGCGGCTGGGCTTGACCGTGTCCGCGACAGAAAAAGAAAAGCGCCCCTTGAGCAGAGTGTACACGAAGGAAGACTACGCCGTCGTCAACAGATTCGAAAGTTTGTCATCTCATCTCATCTCATCTCTCCCGTGTACTTCTCTCACTGTTGACAAGTTGCATCTCAGAAACATGATTCATGCCCCTGTCATATGTTGAATATCTGATATGTCACATCATTAGTGTGTCACTCGCAAAATGTGTCACTACCTCATCTGATTACCGTGTCACATTCCAGTTTTATGTTATCGAAAGTCAATTATTTTTATGTCAACCTCCAGCATTTGTTCACAGTTCCCAACGCTGTTTCAGTGTCAGTGTCTACATTCAGCATTTTGTGAAACTGCTACCAACCTGCATGTAGTGGTCCAAGCTCATGTTTTGTGTCTGTGAACATCATATTCAATAAATCAAACAATCTGTACAGACTTTGATCAGATGAAGCCATAATGTGCTTCTCAGATGTGTCAAGTTTGAAATGACAATCTAAAATATAGCAATTTTTTAAATATAATATTTATAATGTGTTATTTGTAATGTATTTTCTGGTTACGTCAGCACTGTGAACTGTGTTGCATGTTGTGCTATATAAGAAATGTTTTCACAATTTTTTTTCTAGATCATGGTGGGGGGTGGGGCTACTCAGGCCCCTCAGCCGAGGCCATCAGGTTCATGGCCGACACAGACATCCTCCTTGGGGGGTTTGGACTGTTTGGGGGGCGTGGAGAGTACTTTGGCAAGATCAAGGTAAGACGCACATCAGTCGTTTGTGTCAAGTACTAATGAAATGAGTCACATGTCCAAAAATAAGAAAATGTTTCTCCACAGTTAATTGTCATCATCTAATAAAGTTTCTTTGCCAAACCTATCAAATAAACCATCTAAAACAAATTTTTTAAAATGTTGCCTTCCACCATTGTGGCCACCATAGATTTGGATAATCCATCTTTAAAAAACGGGAAAATCTGTAATCTATTATTTAGCACAAAGGGACAACAACGATTAAATAGATCGTTTATTCAGCTTGGCTACCGTATATATCAAGTGGCTCCACATAGTGGATAATTGTGAATTAAAATGCTTTGAATGGCAAAGATTGCCAAAGCCTGAATAGGAGCCTGCCATACAGAAGTGTCACAAGCAGCGTGGCCACTAGACGGGCCTGCCATATAGAAGTGTCACAATGCGGCATGCCATACAGAAGTGTCACAAGCCGCGTGGCCACTAGACGGGCCTGCCATACAGAAGTGTCACAGGCCACTAGACGGGCTGCCATACAGAAGTGTCACAAGCAGCGTGGCCACTAGACGGGCCTGCCATATAGAAGTGTCACAAGCAGCGTGGCCACTAGACGGTCCTGCCATATAGAAGTGTCACAAGCAGCGTGGCCACTAGACGGGCCTGCCATACAGAAGTGTCACAAGCAGCGTGGCCACTAGACGGTCCTGCCATATAGAAGTGTCACAAGCAGCGTGGCCACTAGACGGGCCTGCCATACAGAAGTGTCACAAGCAGCGTGGCCACTAGACGGGCCTGCCATAAAGAAGTGTCACAAGCAGCGTGGCCACTAGACGGGCCTGCCATACAGAAGTGTCACAAGCCGCGTGGCCACTAGACGGGCCTGCCATATAGAAGTGTCACAGGCCACTAGACGGGCCTGCCATATAGAAGTGTCACAAGCCGCGTGGCCACTAGATGGACTTGCCATATAGAAGTGTCACAAGCCGCGTGTCCACTAGACGGGCCTGCCATATAGAAGTGTCACAAGCAGCGTGGCCACTAGACGGGCCTGCCATATAGAAGTGTCACAAGCCGCGTGGCCACTAGACGGGCCTGCCATACATAAGTGTCACAAGCAGCCTGGCCACTAAACAGGCCTGCCATATAGAAGTGTCACAAGCAGCGTGGCCACTAGACGGGCCTGCCATATAGAAGTGTCACAAGCAGCGTGGCCACTAGACGGGCCTGCCATATAGAAGTGTCACAAGCCGCGTGGCCACTAGACAGGCCTGCCATACAGAAGTGTCACAAGCCGCGTGGCCACTAGACAGGCCTGCCATACAGAAGTGTCATAAGCCGCGTGGCCACTAGACGGGCCTGCCATATAGAAGTGTCACAAGCAGCGTGGCCACTAGACGGGCCTGCCATATAGAAGTGTCACAGGCCACTAGACAGGCCTGCCATATAGAAGTGTCACAAGCCGCATGGCCACTAGACGGGCCTGTCATACAGAAGTGTCACAAGCAGCGTGGCCACTAGACGGGCCTGCCATATAGAAGTGTCACAGGCCACTAGACGGGCCTGCCATACAGAAGTGTCACAAGCCGCGTGGCCACTAGGCGGGCCTGCCATACAGAAGTGTCACAAGCCGCATGGCCACTAGGCGGACATGCCATAAAGAAGTGTCACAAGCCGCGGGCCACTAGACGGGCCTGCCATACAGAAGTGTCACAAGCCGCGTGGCCACTAGGCGGACATGCCATAAAGAAGTGTCACAAGCCGCGTGGCCACTAGGCGGACATGCCATAAAGAAGTGTCACAAGCCGCGTGGCCACTAGGCGGACATGCCATAAAGAAGTGTCACAAGCCGCGTGGCCACTAGGCGGACATGCCATAAAGAAGTGTCACAAGCCGCGTGGCCACTAGGCGGACATGCCATAAAGAAGTGTCACAAGCCGCGTGGCCACTAGGCGGACATGCCATAAAGAAGTGTCACAAGCCGCGTGGCCACAAGGCGGACATGCCATAAAGAAGTGTCACAAGCCGCGTGGCCACTAGGCGGACATGCCATAAAGAAGTGTCACAAGCCGCATGGCCACTAGGCGGACATGCCATAAAGAAGTGTCACAAGCCGCGTGGCCACTAGGCGGGCCTGCCATATGGAAATGGTTAATTGTGGGCAGTTTGTTGATTCCCAGTTGTCCCAGTCTGTCGGCTGTACACATGAGTGCCTGGCTGTTTGGAGTTGGTGGATATATATGGATGCATTGTTGTCATACAGTAGTTGTTGTAAGGCTGAATATTTTCTTGAGAAGTGTTAGTATTAACTTGCCCAAGGTTTGACATCAAATCATATGTTTCACTGAATGCGATGCTCTACCCACTGTGCTACTGCACTTCACATCTAAGTGACTGTTGTTGTCTTTGAGTTAGGCGTGGACGGTGGAGACAACACAACTAAGTGACTGTTGTTGTCGTTGCAGTTGTTTGAGTTGGGCGTGACGGTGGAGACAACACAACTAAGTGACTGTTGTTGTCGTTGCAGTTGTTTGAGTTGGGCGTGTACGGTGGAGACAACACAACTAAGTGACTGTTGTTGTCGTTGCAGTTGTTTGAGTTGGGCGTGAACGGTGGAGACAACACAACAAAGGACGGTTGTCATTGCATTTTATTTGTCACGGAGCCGCAATGGCCACATTTTAGGGGGGGAAACGGGGGGCCATAAAAGTGAGTTTTTTCGTCAAGTTGGGGGGCGGGGGGCCCCCAAAAAGGCGGGTCTTTCCCATTGAGAGTGGGGTGTACGGTGGACCCTAGTGCTGGTGTCGTTGCAATGTTAGAGTTGGGCGTGTGGTCCACAAAGTGACTGTGGCGGCATTGTTTGACGTGAAGGGGGGACCCCCTAAGTGACTGTTGTGCGCAGTTAGAGTGGGCACTGACCATAATGACTGGTTGTCGCATTGTTGAGTGGCTACGGTGGAGCACCTGTACTGTTGTTGTCGCAAGTGGGGCATGTACGGGGGAAACACACCTAATGACTTTGTTGTTGCATTTGTTTAGGGCTATTAGACCACTGTGCGGCCATTTAGGTCGTTGACGTGGCAACACACTAATGATGTTGTTTCGTTGCAGTTGTGATTGGGCTACGGTGGACAACCACTAAGTGACTAGCGTTGCAGCTGGGGGACACAACTAAGTGACTGTTGTTGTCGTTGCAGTTGTTTGAGTTGGGCGTGGACGGTGGAGACAACACAACTAAGTGACTGTTGTTGTCGTTGCAGTTGTTTGAGTTGGGCGTGTACGGTGGAGACAACACAACTAAGTGACTGTTGTTGTCGTTGCAGTTGTTAGAGTTGGGCGTGTACGGTGGAGACAACACAACTAAGTGACTGTTGTTGTCGTTGCAGTTGTTTGAGTTGGGCGTGGACGGTGGAGACAACACAACTAAGTGACTGTTGTTGTCGTTGCAGTTGTTTGAGTTGGGCGTGAACGGTGGAGACAACACAACTAAGTGACTGTTGTTGTCGTTGCAGTTGTTTGAATTGGGCGTGGACGGTGGAGACAACACAACTAAGTGACTGTTGTTGTCGTTGCAGTTGTTTGAGTTGGGCGTGAACGGTGGAGACAACACAACTAAGTGACTGTTGTTGTCGTTGCAGTTGTTTGAGTTGGGCGTTGACGGTGGAGACAACACAACTAAGTGACTGTTGTTGTCGTTGCAGTTGTTTGAGTTGGGTGTGGACGGTGGAGACAACACAACTAAGTGACTGTTGTTGTCGTTGCAGTTGTTTGAGTTGGGCGTTGACGGTGGAGACAACACAACTAAGTGACTGTTGTTGTCGTTGCAGTTGTTTGAGTTGGTCGTTGACGGTGGAGACAACACAACTAAGTGACTGTTGTTGTCGTTGCAGTTGTTTGAGTTGGGCGTGGACGGTGGAGACAACACAACTAAGTGACTGTTGTTGTCGTTGCAGTTGTTTGAGTTGGGCGTGACGGTGGAGACAACACAACTAAGTGACTGTTGTTGTCGTTGCAGTTGTTTGAGTTGGGCGTGGACGGTAGAGACAACACAACTAAGTGACTGTTGTTGTCGTTGCAGTTGTTTGAGTTGGGTGTGTACGGTGGAGACAACACAACTAAGTGACTGTTGTTGTCGTTGCAGTTGTTTGAGTTGGGCGTGTACGGTGGAGACAACACAACTAAGTGACTGTTGTTGTCGTTGCAGTTGTTTGAGTTGGGCGTGACGGTGGAGACAACACAACTAAGTGACTGTTGTTGTCGTTGCAGTTGTTTGAGTTGGGCGTGTACGGTGGAGACAACACAACTAAGTGACTGTTGTTGTCGTTGCAGTTGTTAGAGTTGGGCGTGTACGGTGGAGACAACACAACTAAGTGACTGTTGTTGTCGTTGCAGTTGTTTGAGTTGGGCGTGTACGGTGGAGACAACACAATTAAGTGACTGTTGTTGTCGTTGCAGTTGTTAGAGGTGGGCGTGTACGGTGGAGACAACACAACTAAGTGACTGTTGTTGTCGTTGCAGTTGTTTGAGTTGGGTGTGTACGGTGGAGACAACACAACTAAGTGACTGTTGTTGTCGTTGCAGTTGTTTGAATTGGGCGTGGACGGTGGCGACAATGAGACAGATGGAGAGCTCATAGCAGAGACAGAGGAGGTTGCCTATGAATGTGGGGCCAGGTAACCTATCTTGTCTTACTTTAGTAGTAAAATGTGAATGAGAGTGAGTGAGTGAGTGAGTGAGTGAGTGAGTGAGTGAGTGAGTGAGTGAGTGAGTGATGGTGGTGGTGGTGGTGGTGGTGGTGGTGGTGAGTGAGTGAGTGAGTGAGTGAGTGAGTGAGTGAGTGAGTGAGTGAGTGAGTGAGTGAGTGGTGAGTGGTGAGTGAGTGAGTGAGTGAGTGAGTGAGTGAGTGAGTGAGTGAGTGAGTGAGTGAGTGAGTGAGTGAGTGAGTGAGTGAGTGAGTGTTTATTTAACATAATAGTAATAATATTGCTATGTACAAATTTGTGCTGTGCTGTTGTTGAGGGAACAGAGCAGAAGACGTGACTTGTGAGGCCCTTTTCGAAGGGATGCCAGAGAACATTTGAAATCCTTTGAAATAATACATAGTTAAAGTGGTGACAGTTTGATGTTTTACTTGATTTTTTAAAGGAGGAAATTGCAGTTAGTTAAAGTTAATTAAGACCAGTATCAACACCAGTCTACTGAAACAATTCCAGTGTAGTTATAATATTTATATAAACATCTCAAAATGTAGAAGTAAGTCTGAATAATATTAAACAAGATTAAAAGATATTTGGTTTAGAGGGAGGTGCCCGCTCCTCTGTCCAGAACTGACCAAGCAGTGATTTGTAACAGGAAGTCAGCTGTCCATGATGTTGGAACGCTAATTACTGCGGTTAATTCTGCTTGCCTTGGCATTATTGCCAATCAATTTTGTTTTGAAACTAGATGTTTTGTTTACCATTTGTTGCAGGCAGAACCTTTCAAATTGCAAACAGTGTTTGTGTTATAGGGAGAAGTATGCTGTTCTCTTTGACGAGCCAGTCTGTCTCACGGCCAACAACTGGTACATTGCATGGGCCAAGATCTCTGGTCCAAGCAGCGACTGTGGCTCGAGTGGTCAGTCCGTGGTCACTACAGATGACCAGTAAGTGAACCAGACAAGTGTGTGGCCTGGTTGAGTGTCGATTGGATGTGGTGGTAGTTTGATTCCACCTGCTGACATTTTAAACCTGGGCAGTGTAATTCACCTCACACTCTTGGAAGGGATGTGTAGCACAAGAAGACCCAACTCTGTTCAAGCACAAGGCAAACTAGGAATATGTCTTGGCTTGACTCCTCACACGCACCTTATGCTGTGTGAAAACATATCGTGACGTTTCATGACGTCTTCATTGACTTCTTAGATGAACAGTCAGCGTGATAAAGTGTAAGACATTATTGCGGGTTGACCAGGTCAATCCCAGCTGCTGTGGAGCTCCACACTATGGGGGTTGACCAGGTCAATCCCAGCTGCTGTGGTGCTCCACACTGTGGGGGTTGACCAGGCCAATCCCGGCTGCTGTGTTGCTCCACACTGTGGGGGTTGACCAGGCCAATCCCGGCTGCTGTGGTGCTCCACACTGTGGGGGTTGACCAGGCCAATCCCGGCTGCTGTGGAGCTCCACACTGTGGGGGTTGACCAGGTCAATCCCGGCTGCTGTGTTGCTCCACACTGTGGGGGTTGACCAGGCCAATCCCGGCTGCTGTGGTACTCCACACTGTGGGGGTTGACCAGGTCAATCCCGGCTGCTGTGGTGCTCCACACTGTGGGGGTTGACCAGGTCAATCCCGGCTGCTGTGGTGCTCCACACTGTGGGGGTTGACCAGGTCAATCCCGGCTGCTGTGGTGCTCCACACTGTGGGGGTTGACCAGGCCAATCCCGGCTGCTGTGGTGCTCCACACTGTGGGGGTTGACCAGGCCAATCCCGGCTGCTGTGGTGCTCCACACTGTGGGGGTTGACCAGGCCAATCCCGGCTGCTGTGGTGCTCCACACTGTGGGGTTTGACCAGGCCAATCCCGGCTGCTGTGGTGCTCCACACTGTGGGGGTTGACCAGGCCAATCCCGGCTGCTGTGGTGCTCCACACTGTGGAACACACAAGTTCAAGGAACGTAGCAGGACGCATTGTCCAACCAGTTAGAGTGCTGGACTGTCATTTGGAGGTACTAGGGTTCACATCCTTGTGCTGGGTGGGGGTTCAGTACTGGTTCGTGTGCTATGTCGAATATTGAGTAATTTTGGTCATCCTACATTGCCTGTGTGTTTCTGAGAAAAGCTGTTAGTCTTTGGTCCCTTCTGTCTGGTGTCTATGCCAGGGGAAGTGAAAGATCCCACACAGAGGGTAAATGTGTATGACCTGTTGTGGATTTATTTATAATGGCCCAAACCTCGGTTGCTCTCAGATCAAAGATTGGAATATTCACAAAACTTGAATTCCCATCAACTTGTTGCAAAAGAACCCTTTGTATTGTAGTAATATTACAAAAACTTCACATTGAATGAGAGGAAGTGTTTTACTGTACTGGTGTTATATTGCTGTTGACAGGGTTGTGTTTAAGTTCAAGAGTTCGCGCAAGTCAAATAACGGCACAGACGTGAATGCTGGGCAACTGCCACAACTTCTCTTCAGGTAAAGTTTCTGTCGATTCTTCTGACTCAGCCACAAAGTCTCGTACTTACTGCCCAGTAAGGAGCAGTAGTCTAGAAGGGGGTTGACATGTGACACAGATTGGAGAAAGACAGTTACTCAAAACAGTGCAGTCTCTAGTCCTCAGGATTGCTCAGAGCACTTTACACTTGACTCCACTTCACAGACCTGTCCATTCAAACACCAGCTCGAGGTTTGTGAAGCATTCAGCCATGTTGCAGTGAATGCAAGACGATATTCATCCACGTATATCCTCCACTGTCTGTAACCAGGTACTCATTCATACAGCAGAGTGACAAAACTAGCACGGATGAACTTACCCAAAGTTTGACACGGCAGAACAGGATTCAAATCTGGGTTATCTTAAGTTGACCGTCCACTGCTTTAGAAACAGCTTGTGTGAAGGAGATGAGGATGATGACTGAGACTGGTGGAGGAATCAGATTGGTACTGGAGTGTTAGCCAGAGGGAGGAGGCCGGAGTGGACCACACGTGTAGTGGACATTGACAGTGAGCCACCCTCAGTGCTACCTGGCACTGGCACTGAGCCACCCTCAATGCTACCTAGCACTGACAATGAGCCACACTCAGTGCTACCTGGCACTGACAATGAGCCACACTCAGTGCTACCTGGCACTGACAATGAGCCACCCTCAATGCTACCTGGCACTGGCACTGAGCCACCCTCAATGCTACCTAGCACTGACAATGAGCCACACTCAGTGCTACCTGGCACTGACAATGAGCCACACTCAGTGCTACCTGGCACTGACAATGAGCCACCCTCAGTGCCTGCATTGACTTGGTGATAATGTTGTGAAAAAGGCTGACTAACGGGGTACTTGAATAAGACCTTGTACAATCAGTACAGTGTAACCACAATATACACAGACTAGTCAAGTAGTAGAACCTTTGCTGGGTGCCGGAAACAATAAGGAAGAGTCTAGGGAGGGATTGGGAGAGGAGAATAACAGGGAATGATACAGGGACATCAAGGAAATGATAAATGGAAATTGAGGCAGTTGTTGATGCTTTGATTAATCCTTCTAGACTGCCCAGTCATGATACGGGAGTGAGCAGCGGGAAAGCGGACCTGAGGCAGCCCGCTTACATCCTCACCCGCCAGTTCTCTTCCACGGTGTCTCCTGTAAGTTGCATTTCACTTCCATATACCCCTTCAAAGCTGTCTCGTACACCCTCTGTTTACTCCACTGTATCGTACTCCGTCTGTTTACTCCATTGTCTCTTACTCCATCTGTTTACTCCACTGTCTCTTACTCCGTCTGTTTACTCCATTGTCTCTTACTCCGTCTGTTTACTCCATTGTCTCTTACTCCGTCTGTTTACTCCATTGTCTCTTACTCTGTCTGTTTACTCCACTGTCGCGTACTCCGTCTGTTTACTCCACTGTCTCGTACTCCGCCTGTTTACTCCACTGTCTCGTACTCAGTCTGTTTACTCCACTGTCTCGTACTCCGTCTGTTTACTCCACTGTCTCGTACTCCGCCTGTTTACTCCACTGTCTCGTACTCCGTCTGTTTACCCCACTGTCTCGTACTCCGTCTGTTTACTCCACTGTCTCGTACTCCGTCTGTTTACTCCACTGTCTCGTACTCCGCCTGTTTACTCCACTGTCTCGTACTCCGTCTGTTTACTCCACTGTCTCGTACTCCGTCTGTTTACTCCACTGCCTCGTACTCCGTCTGTTTACTCCACTGTCTCGTACTCCGTCTGTTTACTCCACTGTCTCGTACTCCGTCTGTTTACTCCACTGTCTCGTACTCCGCCTGTTTACTCCACTGTCTCGTACTCCGTCTGTTTACTCCACTGTCTCGTACTCCGTCTGTTTACTCCACTGTCTCGTACTCCGTCTGTTTACTTTCCCCTGTCTCGTACTCCGTCTGTTTACTCCACTGTCTCGTACTCCGTCTGTTTACTCCACTGTCTCTTACTCCGTCTGTTTACTCCACTGTCTCTTACTCCGTCTGTTTACTCCATTGTCTCTTACTCCGTCTGTTTACTCCATGTCTCTACTCCGTCTGTTTACTCCACTGTCTCGTACTCCGTCTGTTTACTCCATGTCTCTACTCCGTCTGTTTACTCCACTGCTCGTACTCCGTCTGTTTACTCCACTGTCTCGTACTCCGTCTGTTTACTCCACTGTCTCGTACTCCGTCTGTTTACTCCACTGTCTCGTACTCCGTCTGTTTACTCCACTGTCTCGTACTCCGTCTGTTTACTCCACTGTCTCGTACTCCGTCTGTTTACTCCACTGTCTCGTACTCCGTCTGTTTACTCCACTGTCTCGTACTCCGTCTGTTTACTGCTCGTACTGTTTCTCGTACTCCGCCTGTTTACCACTGTCTCGTACTCATCTGTTTACTCCACTGCACGTACTCCGCCTGTTTACTCCACTGTCTCGTACTCCGTCTGTTTACTCCACTGTCTCGTACTCCGTCTGTTTACTCCACTGTCTCGTACTCTGCCTGTTGCTTGTTGGACATTTCATATAGTTTGCTATGTAAACACTAGTAAGTTGAAATAAAATGTGACTCTGGCTCTTGTGATATAATTCAGTTCGAACTGTTGTACATGACTTGGTCTAAAGAATGGTGGTTATGTATATTTTACAGTATCAGTTCTTTTAATGTCTTTAACAATGTGGAAATGAGTATTCCATTGTTAAAGGGTCTAAGTCTTGGGAAATAAAGCTGAAATGCACATCAAAATTAAAGGCTTATTCTGTCTCGGAGTCAATAAACAGTCTCCATTCTGTCTTGGAGTCAATAAACAGTCTCCATTCTGTCTCGGAGTCAATAAACAGCCTCCAGTCATCACTAAAACACTTCAAGTTTTTCATGGTGAACTCATTGTCTCGGTGAATCAGCATCTCAGGTGTGTGGTGTGACGTCTCGGGTGTGTGGTGTGACGTCTCGGGTGTGGTGTGATGTCTCGGGTGTGTGGTGTGACATCTCGGGTGTGTGGTGTTACGTCTCAGGTGTGTAGTGTGATGTCTCAGGTGTGTAGTGCAATGTCTCAGGTGTGTAGTGTGATGTCTCAGGTGTGTAGTGTGATGTCTCAGGTGTGTAGTGTGATGTCTCAGATGTGTAGTGTGACGTCTCGGTGTGTGTGGTGTGCCATCTCGGGTCTGTGGTGTGGCATCTCGGGTGTGTAGTGTGATGTCTCAAGTGTGTAGTGTGATGTCTCAGGTGTGTTGTGTGATGTCTCGGGTGTGTGGTGTGATGTCTCGGGTGGGTAGTGTTATGTCTCAGGTGTGTAGTGTGATGTCTCGGGTGTGTAATGTCATGTCTCAGGTGTGTAGTGTCATGTCTCGGGTGTGTAGTGTGATGTCTCGGGTGTGTAGTGTCATGTCTCAGGTGTGTAGTGTCATGTCTCGGGTGTGTAGTGTGATGTCACTCAGTGGTTGTGTTGTAGGAGTCATTTGATGCTCTTCTGAAGCTGCTCAGCTGGAGTTGGAACATGTTCTGTGAAGCTGTGGGAGAGGCCCAGGACCTGAAGGGGGCCATCAGAGCGGCCACGATGCTAGACCTGGGCCACCTCGTCTACGTCAGTGTTGCGTGTCTGCGTCTCATACAGACGTATGTCTGTGAGGTCTACCCTAGTCTCGGTGCGTCCGCAGTGGCTGTTGTTGGGTGTTTGTTGCACACAACTGTTCTGACCCGTTTTTCCATAATAACGGGTCCATTAATCCATGTTGTGTTTGTACCGTAAGTTAACCACTTGATCTGCTCCAACTTGTCTCAACCATTCGTGCTGTTGTGGTCTGTTTCCTTCATTATCTGCCCTTCGTTGCCAGAGCCACTGGCCTACCTGTGGCCTGACCTCACCAGAGTCCTTTGTGTCGCCCCAGTGCCCACAAGGCCTTGAGTGTAGCTGCATCTAACTCCACTAGTCTGTGCTCAGTAGCCTCGACTGCTTGTCATCTCCATTGCCTGGATTCTCCATTGCCTGAATCCTAACTGTGGTCTGACCCCTTTATTCTTCATTGCCTGAAGTCTAACTGTGGTCTGACCCTTTATTCTCCATTGCCTGAAGTGTAACCTTGGTCTGACCACTTTATCCTCCATTACCTGATGTATGACTGTGGTCTGACCCCTTTGTCCTCCATTACCTGATGTCTAACCGTGGTCTGACCCCATTGTCCTCCATTACCTGATGTCTAACCGTCGTCTGACCCCTTTGTCCTCCATTACCTGATGTCTAACCGTGGTCTGACCCCTTTGTCCTCCATTACCCGATGTCTAACTGTGGTCTGACCCCTTTGTCCTCCATTACCCGATGTCTAACCGAGGTCTGACCCCTTTGGCCTCCATTACCGGATGTCTAGCCGTGGTCTGACCCCTTTGTTCTCCATTACTTGATGTCTAACCGTGGTCTGACCCCTTTACCTCATTACCTGAAGTCTAACTGGTCTGAGCTCTTTACCCCAGTACCTTGACTGTAATTGTGGGCTGAGCCCTTTCATTTCCGTTATGTGAAGTATAACTGTGGTCTGACCCCTTTAGTCTTCATTACCTGAAGTGTAAGTGCGGCCTGGCCCCTCTACCCCATTAGTGTAACAGGTCTGACCCTTGACCCCCATTAGCTGAAATGAGCATGGAAGGTATCTAATAGGGAAACAATGGGGACAACTTCTTCCCCTGCTCCTTGCGGGATGACGTAGCCCCCAGTCCACTGGGCATCAAGGGGAAGAAGAAATGTTACCCCTTTTTCTTGAAATGTAACTGTATATGACCCCTTTTCTCCATTACCTGAAATCTAAATGTGGCCTGACCCTGTTACTGTGTGCATCTGCCACCAGGTGTCAGCAAGAGGACGCCGGCGGAGACGAGTCGAGTGGCGGAGTGTGTCGGCAACACATGCAGCTTACTGCGCAAGATCCTCTCGGAGAGCGGTCGGCGCTCCACTGGGGCTCGGTCACGTGACCCAGGTGAGGGGTCAGAGGTGAGAGGCAGACGCGACGTCTTTGAGAAGCTGGCTGACAAGATCCTGGGCGAGTGTCACCGTGCGTTCACGATGTGTTTCCACGCCTTCTACCCGACCGCCCAACTCAAGTGGCTGTGTCTGTGTGACCTGCTCAACTGCACCGACCCGGTGAGTGCCACCGTGACCTCTCTATGTAGTGCCACCGTTACCTCTCTGTGTAGTGCCACCGTGACCTCTCTATGTAGTGCCACCGTGACCTCTATGTCAGTGCCACCGTGACCTCTCTATGTCAGTGCCACCGTGACCTCTCTATGTCAGTGCCACCGTGACCTCTCTATGTCAGTGCCACCGTGACCTCTCTATGTCAGTGCCACCGTGACCTCTCTATGGAAGTAATTTTATATTTGATTGTGTAACTCAATAAAGTGTACGTACTGCTGGTGGCATAATATACGTCATTGTATGTGCACATTTGCACTCACTGGTTCAGTCAATTGCAAATCGACTCGGCCAGAGTTTATTTATTTACTAGTTTATGTGATGATTTCACAGATGACTGATTCTGAGCAGGATTTGAAAAATATATTTGTGACTTAACAAATGTATACAGTGTGAATTAGTACAGGGGATAATGTTATGTGTTTCTCACACCAGGGTCAGGGTAATGTGGAGGGGTATGGCCGCCTGCTGGCCGCTGTGATGGAGGCCCTATGTCATCCGACGGTCAAGCTGACCGCTCTAATGCCCATCAACTGTGAACACAGCACGGAGCTGTTGTTGAAGCGACAGTACAGCTCCAACGACAACACACACAGTGCTGCACACTCAGGTGACTAGACAGGCACATAGCGTAGTGACAGGGGGTCCAGTCAGGCACATACTGTAGTGACAGGGGGTCCAGTCAGGCACATACTGTAGTGACAGGGGGTCCAGTCAGGCACATACTGTAGTGACAGGGGGTCCAGTCAGGCACATACTGTAGTGACAGGGGGTCCAGTCAGGCACATACCGTAGTGACAGGGGGTCCAGTCAGGCACATACTGTAGTGACAGGGGGTCCAGTCAGGCACATACCGTAGTGACGGGGGGTCCAGTCAGGCACATACTGTAGTGACAGGGGGTCCAGTCAGGCACATACTGTAGTGACAGGGGGTCCAGTCAGGCACATACGTAGTGACAGGGGGTCCAGTCAGGCACATACCGTAGTGACAGGGGGTCCAGTCAGGCACATACCGTAGTGACAGGGGGTCCAGTCAGGCACATCCCTGTAGTGACAGGGGGTCCAGTCAGGCACATACCGTAGTGACAGGGGGTCCAGTCAGGCACATACTGTAGTGACAGGGGGTCCAGTCAGGCACATACTGTAGTGACAGGGGTCCAGTCAGGCACATACCGTAGTGACAGGGGGTCCAGTCAGGCACATACTGTAGTGACAGGGGGGTCCAGTCAGGCACATACTGTAGTGACAGGGGGTCCAGTCAGGCACATACTGTAGTGACAGGGGGTCCAGTCAGGCACATACTGTAGTGACAGGGGGGTCCAGTCAGGCACATACTGTAGTGACAGGGGGTCCAGTCAGGCACATACTGTAGTGACAGGGGGGTCCAGTCAGGCACATACTGTAGTGACAGGGGGTCCAGTCAGGCACATCCCTGTAGTGACAGGGGGTCCAGTCAGGCACATCCCTGTAGTGACAGGGGGTCCAGTCAGGCACATCCCTGTAGTGACAGGGGGTCCAGTCAGGCACATACTGTAGTGACAGGGGGTCCAGTCAGGCACATACCGTAGTGACAGGGGGTCCAGTCAGGCACATACCGTAGTGACAGGGGGTCCAGTCAGGCACATACCGTAGTGACAGGGGGTCCAGTCAGGCACATACCGTAGTGACAGGGGGTCCAGTCAGGCACATACCGTAGTGACAGGGGGTCCAGTCAGGCACATACCGTAGTGACAGGGGGTCCAGTCAGGCACATACTGTAGTGACAGGGGGGTCCAGTCAGGCACATACCGTAGTGACAGGGGGATCCAGTCGGGCCCCAAATACTAAAAAGTGAAAAAAAAGGGGGGCCCTATCTCGGGAAAAACATGTCCGTCCGTGACAGGGGGTCCATCACCTTTGACGGGGGGGTCCAGTCAGGCACATACTGTAGTGACAGGGGGTCCAGTCAGGCACATACTGTAGTGACAGGGGGTCCAGTCAGGCACATACTGTAGTGACAGGGGGTCCAGTCAGGCACATACCGTAGTGACAGGGGGTCCAGTCAGGCACATACTGTAGTGACAGGGGGTCCAGTCAGGCACATACTGTAGTGACAGGGGGTCCAGTCAGGCACATACTGTAGTGACAGGGGGGTCCAGTCAGGCACATACTGTAGTGACAGGGGGTCCAGTCAGGCACATACTGTAGTGACAGGGGGTCCAGTCAGGCACATACTGTAGTGACAGGGGGTCCAGTCAGGCACATACTGTAGTGACAGGGGGGTCCAGTCAGGCACATACTGTAGTGACGGGGGTCCAGTCAGGCACATACTGTAGTGACAGGGGGGTCCAGTCAGGCACATACTGTAGTGACAGGGGGGTCCAGTCAGGCACATACTGTAGTGACAGGGGGGTCCAGTCAGGCACATACTGTAGTGACAAGGGGGTCCAGTCAGGCACATACCGTAGTGACAGGGGGTCCAGTCAGGCACATACCGTAGTGACAGGGGGTCCAGTCAGGCACATACCGTAGTGACAGGGGGTCCAGTCAGGCACATACCGTAGTGACAGGGGGGTCCAGTCAGGCACATACCGTAGTGACAGGGGGATCCAGTCGGGCACCTACAAATACATAAATATTCTCAGCTGTCTAGAAAACACAATGCATAGGATAGATGTGTCTATCTCAGCATAAAAACATGTCCGTCCGTCCGTCCGTCTCTCTCCATCTTACTTTGTCAGTCTCTGACTCTGTATGTTTGGTCTCTGGCCCTCTGTGAAAATGGGAACATTAAGGTTTTTATAGTTCAAGCTAAGATGTACATTTAAATATATAGGCCTACAGCTCGACAATGCACAGAACACAAACAGACAGTCGCATTTCGACGCAACCACCCAACATTTGCACTCCAATGCGACAACCAAACATTCGCATTCAAATATAATCATAGAAATAGTTATTCACATTCGAACAAGTTATGCATTTGCATTCAAATGCAGTGGAACTCAATTGTTAACAAACCTGTGCCTCACAAAATGTGTACAGACCTCGTTATTGTGACCTCATAACATGTAAACAAAACTTGTTACATACACCTCACAAAATGTAAACAAAACTTGTTACATACACCTCACAACATGTAAACAAAACTTGTTACATACACCTCACAAAATTTAAACAAAACTTGTTACATACACCTCACATCATGTAAACAAAACTTGTTACATACACCTCACCAAATTTATACAAAAGTGCAATTTCTTTGTATTTCATGATAACTGTTGGTGACAAAAGAACTAAAACATTTGCACATTGCAAATGAACAACTAAAACTAAATCTATACACATCACCTGCAAATTCGTGTAGTTTAACCCTTTCACTGCTGCCGCCCATAGGTGACGGCTCACAGTTCCCGCTGCTGGTGGGTCACATGATCCAGCGGACAGAGTCGGAAGGTGTGGGCGGCTCTGGCCACTGGACGTTCCGGGAAGTACTGGACAAGCTGCTGACCATTGTGGTGTTGCCAGTGAGACAGGCACTTACACATGTGAGTGGTGATGTAGATGTTTAAAACAATGTTAGTTTCTGTTGTAATAATAATGTAACTTAATTTATGATCATATGTAATGTCTGATGTCTCTCCAACTGTATATCTACAACTGTTTATCCTTTTTTACTTTTAACTTCTATTCAAAATATACATAAATGTTCCTATCATATAACAAGTATTGTTTTATTATAATGTACGAGATATTGTTTTAAACACGTTCTGTATATTTCTGACACTGAATTGCAGTGGAAATGATACATTATTATTATTTATTAAAGGCATCATAAAAAGTATAATATAATTGACATAGATTCAGTTGCCTGCAGTCTCTCTTAGTTCCCCTCACAGATGCTGCACATTTCAGATTTCAACCTTTCAGGTGTTCAACAATGACCACACAGAGAAAACGATGACGTTACAAATGTGTATTACAAAACAGTGTTTGTTTCTTTGTGTGTTTATGTTTATTTCGTTGTTTATGGGTCCTTGTCTCCGTCAGTTTACATATATTAGGCTGAAATGTTACATGTGGTCTTGCTGGCCAACTGGGATGATTTGTAGATTCAGACTTTCCTAATTTGTTGGAGGTGGAGAACTTGAAGGGCCCAATATTTCAAAAGGCTCTGCACTGCATGGCGACTGACACATGTTGACATTTTGATGCGTCATGATAGGAGCACGTGACCTAGTTTTGTGACACCCTGAAAATGTTAATAAAAGTTTCAAACGTTTTAACATGGCAGACTGCCAATTGGCTTTTTTCCAGAAATATGTTTATAAACGTGGTCTCTGAGGTTGAACTCTGCTGACATATTTATCCAGGGGGCGAATTGGATCTCGTGATAGCAGTTTTCAACAGGTTTAGGAAGGGTAACTGCCACTTTCCTCCAAACATTGCCGGATAACTCAGCTAGTGTTTTATAATAAATGAAGCCATTTAAATTATATTTGTGGACACATGAGTAGCTACGACATTTTCTTTTAGGAAAAGCCGATATATCCTGGCCACCTGGTGTCAAACACGTGTGCGTTGATTGCGTCCATAGTGAGTGAATTGGGAGCTTCAGCCACTGGAGTAGAGGTACGCGACAAAACATTAGCTAGTTGTAACTGTAAGCAAGGGTATCTTTTGTTATAATGTGTTAAATTTTTATGAAGATATTTTGTACGAGAATATATTTTATTAAATTCTTAATAGTTGTATGGGCAGCAGCTGTTTGTCTAATACGTTGCACAATACAGCAATCTATTGGGGAATTGTTTTGTATCTTTATAATGTAAACAATTATTCATTAACCATGTTAGTGTGACTAATACATGTAATTCTATATACAGCCATGTCTCGTTTATCCAGTAATATTTCACACACTGTCCCTGGTTCTTAAAAAACCAGGGACAGTGTGTGAAGTCAACTGTGGGTGGACCTGGACATGGACACAGCCGTGACAGATGAATTGATTTAAATGTGCGTCACTAAGACGTGTGCTTGCTTTCACTCAAGCTGCATAATTAATCACCTACGATTTGTGTAAATGCAATAACTTATCAGATTTTTTGGCATGTAAGGGGTGACATAAAATGCAAGAAAGAAATGGTGGAGTACTTGTGAATTACAATTGCATAAAAACTGGTATTTACTTATGTGTTTGCTAATTGCATAATACACAGCTCTACTGGGCAGAAGATGTTATTGTCGTCATGGCAACGTCAGAAATGGGAACAAAGTAAGAGCAGTAATGTTTAATGGTGATAACCTGATTCGTTCAACCGTGACCTAGTAAAATAATAACACTGCTATTGCGGTGTGAATTTAACCCTTTGGATCCCATCAGTTTAGTGACCTACTGATCCTTGTAGACGGACCCGCGGGGGTCCAGCCAGCCGCTACTGACCACACCAAATAGGTTCACGAGAACCAGTCAGAGTGCATACTGGAACACGGGGAATGGCAGTCCAGACGCTGTGGCCTTCACGGTTGACCGACCGGGAGTAGTCATTGCTGGCATTTGTATCTACGGCGGAAGTGGTCAGTACATCTACGAAGTGGAGTTACTGGACAATGTGAGTAGCCGGTAACAATTGGTGTTTGTGGGAGGACGTGGGTTGAAAATATATAAAATGGTAGAATATCTAAAGAAACAGGCGTACGCATCCAGGCACTTTTAATCCATTTTATCCGGAATACGATTCTAGTCGTAGTTACCCTTTTTATCCGGAATACGATTCTAGTCGTAGTTTGCACTTGACACGGCTTCCCTGCACTCTGACGTTTTGGAATCCCATTGGCTGGTTAACACCGAATGACGTCAGTATATCGGGATCACTAGGAAACTTATATTTTTCAACCAATCAGCGCCGTTCTGTGGGTATTTGCAGTTCAAAGCGGGTACCCCCAAGCTAAAGTGAATTCAAAGATGGCGTTGAGTCGCAAAGATCGTTAAATGTTGACGTATTTTGAAGGATAACTCCGCTAATTTACATCATACTGGTGATGACAAGAAGGCAGACAAGTGGATAGACGATATAAGATGGACGGTTATGGTATTTGATGCGACATTTGTCCGTGAAGACATACTTTGAAGCCATCGAAGTGGGTCAACCGACAACGGCATCCATTTCCCCATCTCGCTCCACGCCGTATTTTTGGCGTCAAACAAAGTTAAGAATATTTCCAACGACGGTAACTACTTCATAAATAAAGTGATGTTGAAATGTTGAACAAAGTTGTTACTTTATAGTACTTCTTTATTAGTTATAAGAAATGAGCCACAGAATTATATATCGTTGACAGAAAATATTTCAAAAATTTGCATAATTCCGCTCAGCGGCGCCACACGTTGGCGATTCAGTCGACTGACGTGGGGGTATTACAAACAATTTTACATTATGAGATTATTATCCAAGATGTGTGGACAAGTTGTATACCTTTATTTTCAGCAGAGATTAATGCATAAAATAAACTCAACTTGCTCGTTGACATGTTGCTTCCTTCATCGCGAAAATGTCGGGTGAAAAGTAATGTGACAAACCTCAACATAGGTTTGAATTTATTAGACAAGTTTTGCCATATGCCACATATAATATATATGATAAAACTATGAGTTTATCGATGCGACTGTATAGTTTATTTTATCTACTTTCTAAAGGTATATCACATTTAAAAATTGATTGAGAAATAATAAAGTTATGTCCATTTTAAATGAAGGCCTGTCAGTTTTTAATGCTGACAGATTGGTTTGAGGAAATGATCAGGAACTGGCTGCAACTCGTCTGCACTAGCTTCAGGATAAAATGGGTTAAAGTGAAATGTGATCAGAAGCTTTGCTAGAAATTTCAGTTCTGCCGGTTCTTTAATGGGAAAGTTAAAAAGGTAGCTCAATGAAATATTACCCAGTATGACCTGTTCGAAGTCGACCATAGATGCATGTCCACACACCATGTAACACCAACTGTCAGACCAAAGTGTCCACTGTGGTGATGTGGTTGCTGGAGCCTAATGCTGCTTGTTTATGGTCAAGGTAATGCATCATCAATTATAATCGCTGCATTCACTGGCTTTCTTAGATTTTTTTACTGAGTAAACCATATATATATACAAAAAAGTAGAAGCAAATGGTTAATGTGTGTTAATCTACACAAAAATGTAGACTTTTTGTCCTTTAAACATTAATTCTGTCAGCATTTTTGTCTGCATCTTTTGAGAGCGTTAACTCGGCAATCTAAAGCGCTCTTATTATTATTATTGACATGATAATCAAAATAATAAAAAAATACATTTTAAAATAAATTTATATAAGTTAAAGTGTTAACTAATTGACATGGATATGTTTGTGTTTGAGCAAAATTTTAAACATTAAATTTATTCAGCATTTGTTCTCTCTTTGTCAGCATCTAAACAGCTCTTATTATTATTATTATTGACATGATAATCAAAATAATAATAAAAATACATTTTAAAATAAATTTATATAAGTTAAAATGTTAACTAATTGACATGGATATGTTTGTGTTTGGGCAAAATGTTAAACATTAAATTTATTCAGCATTTGTTCTCTCTTTGTCAGCATCTAAACAGCTCTTATTATTATTATTATTGACATGATAATCAAAATAATAATAAAAATACATTTTAAAATAAATTTATATAAGTAAAAATGTTAACTAATTGACATGGATATGTTTGTGTTTGGGCAAAATGTTAAACATTAAATCTATTCAGCATTTGTTCTCTCTTTGTCAGCATCTAAACAGCTCTTATTATTATTATTATTGACATGATAATCAAAATAATAATAAAAATACATTTTAAAATAAATTTATATAAGTAAAAATGTTAACTAATTGACATGGATATGTTTGTGTTTGGGCAAAATGTTAAACATTAAATCTATTCAGCATTTGTTCTCTCTTTGTCAGCATCTAAACAGCTCTTATTATTATTATTATTGACATGATAATCAAAATAATAATAAAAATACATTTTAAAATAAATTTATATAAGTTAAAATGTTAACTAATTGACATGGATATGTTTGTGTTTGGGCAAAATGTTAAACATTAAATCTATTCAGCATTTGTTCTCTCTTTGTCAGCATCTAAAGAGCGCTTATTATTATTAGTAAATAAATAATAAAAAAGTTATAATTAAAAAATAATTTTAAATGAGTAAATATGTTAGTTAATTTTTTAAATAATTACTATGCATGTGTTTACAGGAGAGCAGTGACCCAGAGTCTAGTGACCAGTCACGGACTGAACGCTGGAACACACTGGACATGGTCAAGGGCACATTTGGTCCAGATGATTGCGCCCAGGACCTGCTAGAGGTCAAGTTTGAACGACCCCTGCCTATCAAGGTGACAGGATATGTTATTGATCTATGTATGCATTGGTCAGTTTTCGATATTTACATTTTCTAAACATCCAGAAAGTAGTTAAAGCAGGTTTCATGAAATATTGTAAAACAACTCACAATGGTTATTTTAGTGGGTGGGGGGGCAGTTGGTGTATGTAAGAAATTTATCATTATCCCAATTGTATAAGGAATGTATTTTATAGCTAATCGACGTATAATCAAATATTGAACAAGATTAGGAATCGTTGTCTTTGTAATGGTGGAGTCTCCAGACTCTGCTGGATGTCTCTATTGTCTCTCTCCCTAACGTCTCTCTCCCTGTTGTCTCTCCCTGTTGTCTCTCTCCCTGTTGTCTCTCTCCCTGTTGCCTCTCCCTGTTGTCTCTTTCCCTGTTGTCTCTCTCTGTTGTCTCTCCCTGTTGTCTCTCCCTGTTGTCTCTCTCCCTGTTGCCTCTCCCTGTTTCTCTCTCCCTGTTGTCTCTCTCCCTGTTGTCTCTCTCTGTTGTCTCTCCCTGTTGTCTCTCCCTGTTGTCTCTCTCCCTGTTGTCTCTCCCTGTTGTCTCTCCGTTGTCTCTCTCCCGTTGCTCTCCCTGTTGTCTTCCCCGTTCTCTCTCTCCCTGTTGTCTCTCTCCCTTGGTCTCCCCCTGTTGTCTCTCTCCCTGTTGTCTCTCTCCCTGTTGTCTCTCCCTGTTGTCTCTCCCTGTTGTCTCTCTCCCTGTTATCTCTCTCCCTGTTGTCTCTCTCCCTGTTATCTCTCTCCCTGTTGTCTCTCCCTGTTGTCTCTCCCTGTTGTCTCTCTCACTGTTGTCTCTCCCTGTTGTCTCTCCCTGTTGTCTCTCTCCCTGTTGTCTCTCTCCCTGTTGTCTCTCTCCCTGTTGTCTCTCCCTGTTGTCTCTCTCCCTGTTGTCTCTCTCCCTGTTGTCTCTCCCTGTTGTCTCTCTCCCTGTTGTCTCTCCCCTGTTGTCTCTCTCCCGGTTGTCTCTCTCCCTGTTGTCTCTCCCTGTTGTCTCTCTCCCTGTTTTCTCTCTCCCTGTTGTCTCTCTCCCTGTGGTCTCTCTCCCTGTTGTCTCTCTCCCTGTTGTCTCTCTCCTGTTGTCTCTCCCTGTTGTTCTCTCCCTGTTGTCTCTCTCCCTGTTATCTCTCTCCCTGTTGTCTCTCTCCCTGTTATCTCTCTCCCTGTTGTCTCTCCCTGTTGTCTCTCCCTGTTGTCTCTCTCCCTGTTGTCTCTCCCTGTTGTCTCTCTCCCTGTTGTCTCTCTCTTTTCTCCCTGTTTCTCTCCGTTTTCTCTCTCCCTGTTGTCTCTCTCCCTGTTGTTTTCTCCCTGTTGTCTCTCTCCCTGTTGTCTCTCTCCCTGTTGTCTCTCTCCCTGTTGTCTCTCCCTGTTGTCTCTCTCCCTGTTGTCTCCTCCCTGTTGTCTCTCCCTGTTGTTTTCTCTCCCTGTTGTCTCTCCCTGTTGTTTTCTCCCTGTTGTCTCCCTGTTGTTTCCCTCTCTCCCTGTTGTTTTCTCCCTGTTGTCTCTCCCTGTTGTCTCTCTCCCTTTTTTGTTTTTTCTCCCTGTTGTCTCCTGTTGTCTCTCCCTGTTGTTTTCTCCCTGTTGTCTCTCCCTGTTGTCTCTCCCTGTTGTCTCTCCCTGTTGTCTCTCTCCCTGTTGCTCTCCGTTGTCTCTCCCTGTTGTCTCTCCCTGTTGTTTTCCCCCGTTGTTTTCTCCCTGTTGTCTCTCCCTGTTGTTCTCTCCTGTTGTTCCCCCCGTTGTTTTCTCCCTGTTGTCTCTCCCTGTTGTCTCCCCTGTTGTCTCTCTCCCTGTTGTCTCTCTCCCTGTTTTCTCTCCCTGTTGTCTCTCTCCCTGTTGTCTCTCTCCCCTGTTTTGTCTCTCCCTGTTGTCTCTCTCCCTGTTGTCTCTCTCCCTGTTGTCTCTCTCTCCCTGTTGTCTCTCTCCCTGTTGCTCTCCCTGTTGTCTCTCCCTGTTGTCTCTCTCCCTGTTGTCTCTCCCTGTTGTCTCTCTCCCTGTTGCTCTCTCCCTGTTGTCTCTCCCCTGTTGTCTCTCTCCCTGTTGTTCTCTCCCTGTTGTCTCTCTCCCTGTTGTCTCTCTCCCTGTTGCTCTCTCCCTGTTGTCTCTCTCCCTGTTGTCTCTCCCCTGTTGTCTCTCTCCCTGTTGTCTCTCTCCCTGTTGTCTCTCTCCCTGTTGTCTCTCCCTGTTGTCTCTCCCTGTTGTCTCTCTCCCTGTTGTCTCCCCCTGTTGTCTCTCTCCCTGTTGTCTCTCTCCCTGTTGTCTCTCTCCCTGTTGTCTCTCTCCCTGTTGTCTCTCTCCCTGTTGTCTCTCTCCCTGTTGCCTCTTCCTGTTGTCTCCCTGTTGTCTCTCTCCCTGTTGTCTCTCTCCCTGTTGTCTCTCTCCCTGTTGTCTCTTTTTTCTCCCTTTTTTGTTGTCTCTCCCTGTTGTCTCCCCTGTTGCTTTTCCCTTTTTCCCTGTTGTCTCCCCCTTTTTTGTGTCTCTCCTCTTTCCCCCTCTCCCCTCTCCCTTTTTCCCCCTCTCCCTCCCCCTCTCCCTCTCCCTCTCCCTCCCCCTTCCCTCTCCCTCTCCCTCTCCCCTCCCCCTCTCTCTCCCTCTCCCTCTCCCTCCCTCTCTCCCTCTCCCTCTCCCTCTCCCTCCCCCCCCTCTCCCTAGATTAGGAAATGTTGTCCTAATGCTAACATTTCAAGAATATGAATATAGTGTATAATAATAATGCTGTCATCAAATGGCTAATAGTTTATATTTATTGTTTGATTTTACATGATGCATGTATCAGTTCGTTGGTTTAACATGCAGCTTTTATCATGAAGTAATCATGCGAGACACACCAAGAAAATGTTCTTTAAAATGTATTTGTTTTATTCTTCTGTTAAAATGAGCTAGAGAGAAAAAACAGCGGAGATTACTTTTTATAACATGATGTTGTTCTACAGGAGGGTGTGAAGTACGCGCTGCGGCTGAGGAATCACGGGCCACGCACACTAAATGGTGACGGAGGTGTGAGCAGGGTCAAGTGTCCAGATGGTCTCACCTTCACCTTCAGTGCTTGTTCACTCAGCATCAATGGCACGAATCACATGCGCGGACAGATTCCACAGATTCTCTATTACACGTCAGTGTCATTTATTTACTCGTTGGTTTTATTTCAGGGCCACAGAGTTGTCATGTGTAGCGAGAATGAGTTTACGATCGAATTACTATTGTCGTTGGTGTATAGCCGCATGGATAAGTAAGTGTAAAACTATTGTTAGTTTATTGCAATCGTGTACTGTTAGTGATTGACCCGCAGGGCGCCACAAGATGGAGAGAGTCACCTACAGAACAACAGGGCCGTGGCAGAGTACCAGGCTCGCAAGAACGCCATCAACATCGCTAGCGCCATCTTCAGGGCAGCCACCGACCTACTGCACCGAGCGCACAGCTCCCCTGGTGGGTGGACACGAATCTGTGAATGTCACTAGATGATGCGCCACCATCTTTTCTTGTTGTGCCGTTTCTTTCACTCCAAAGTGTCATATTTCTCTTCTCTGCAGCTGTCTGCATTACCAACAGATCATACTCTCAGGAATCTTGCCAGTGATGAGGGGAAGGGCAACAACATTTAGAAATTGCAAGAGGATGGCAATTAATGCACTATTAGAGCAGATGTGTGAAGAAGAAGGAGTTGGATTTGTAGATTTGTGGGGATATTTGGTTGGTAAAGAAGACATGTTTATGAGAGATGGCCTCCATCTAAGCGGAAGGGGCGCAGCAGTGTTCTCCGAGAACCTTCTTCGATCGATGAATAATGGAACAGGTTGCAACTTTTTAAACTAGTTTCGCAGGGGGGATACACAGAGAAGCCAAATACTAGAGGGATAGATGAAGATAGCAAAAAGACATCAGCAAAGAACAGCCTGGAAAGCCCTACGGAATTTGGTTATAAATGTGTTTGTTTAAATGCAAGGGCATAGTAAACAAAAGAAATGAACTAATATTATGGCAAAGATAACCCTCTACATAATAGTTACTCATATGAATCTTAGACTTCAGTTCTCAAAGACTGCCAATTAGGAACCAGGGTATGTAATGTTTAGGAAAGATAGATTAGGAAGAAGGGGAGGTGGAGTTATTTTATATATTAAAGAATCCATCCAAGCTTATGAAATAAAATTAGAAACAGAAGCAGCTGTCTGGTGTAACATAGTTACAGGAAAGTCAACATTAACTGTTGGGTTAGTGTATCGGAGTCCAAACATAAGCATGGAAGAGAGTGAAAAAATACACAACGCTATCAAAGAAGTGAGTAAACGGGACTGTATTATTATGGGGGATTTTAACCATGGGCATATCTGAGTGGACATCTCTACAGAGTACCGGGAGAGAGGATCAAGTTTTTAAATTTAATACAGATAGTTTCCTTTCTCAACATGTGTTAGAAGCAACCATGGACGAGAACGTGTTAGACATAGTATTGAGCTCACAGAAGGAATTTGTTGATGATGTCAAGATATGTGAGCCACTGGGGTGTAGTGATCACAACCAGATACATTTTATCATCAAAGTAAAGGGAGAACGGAATAGAAAAATAAGGTACAGGAAAAAATTTCACAAAGGAAGATATAAGGACATGAGGGAATATTTAACAAAGATAGACTGGAATAACACACTGAAGAATAAGACAGCAACAGAATGCTGGAATATTTTAAAGAGTGAAATTGACTGCGTCGTTGACAAATTTGTCCCCCTGAAAAAACAGGGGAAACGGTCAAAGAAGAAACACTTATCGAAGGAAGCCATTAGAAAAATCAAGTACAAGCAAATGATGTGGAAGACATATAGACATACCGGAAGTGAAGAAGACTATAGCATTTATAAAGAAGCACTTAATCAAGCTACAGCTGAAATTAGAAATTCAAAAAGAAGCTACGAACAAAAAATAGCTTTTAATATAAAACATGACAGCAAGAGTTTTTATGCGTATGTTCGAAGTAAACAGAAAGTTCAGGATAAGGTCGGTCCTCTAGAAGGTAGTGATGGAAACATAATAACAGAGGGATTCTTAATGGCAGAAAACCTAAATGAGTACTTTAGTTCGGTTACCAGGGAAGATATTAGTATATTACCAGTACTTGAGACTAAGTTCGAAGGGAGAGAGTTTGACTATTTAGGACAACTAATTGTAACCCCCAACAATGGTAGCTATGAAAATAAGAGATATGAAGGATAATAAATCACCTGGAGTGGATGGGATTCCTCCCAAATTACTATTGGAAATTGTAGAACAAATCAGCATACCGCTTGCAGCAGTGTTCAATTTGTCATTGGGGAGGGAATAGTTCCGTTAGAATGGAAAGAAGCAAACATTATACCATTATTTAAAAAAGGTTCGAGAAACAAGTCAGAGAACTATAGACCAGTGAGTTTAACATCGCTGATTTGCAAACTATTAGAAAGATTAATTAAAGATCACCTGGTTGATTTTCTTGTTAAAAATAAATTGATAAACCCATCTCAACATGGGTTTTTAAAAGCGAGGTCATGCTTAACAAATATGTTATGTTTTTTGGAAGATGTCACAAAGTGACTAGATGTGGGATCACCAGTAGATATAATTTACTTAGATTTAAAAAAAGCCTTTGACAAAGTGCCACACCAAAGACTACTACTTAAGCTAAAGGCCTATGGCATAGGAAATGGAATGATCAACTGGATAGAAAAATGGCTTATTGATAGAAGACAAAGAGTAATAGTTGATGGGGAGGTTTTAAACTGGAAAACGGTTTTGAGTGGAGTACCGCAGGGATCAGTACTGGGACCTATTTTATTACAGTATATATCAATGATTTGGATGATGACATAACAAGCAAGGTGTTGAAGTTTGCGGACGACACAAAAGTTTTAGGAAAATTAAAAGTGATGCAGATAGACAGCATTTACAAGATGATCTTAATAAGTTGATAGAATGGTCTGAGAAGTGGCAAAATGCTGTTTAATTTTTGGAAAGTGTAAGTGCCTTCACACAGGACATAGGGATGAAGATGCACAATATACAATGGGTGATACCTGTACTAAATACTACCTCAAAGGAAAAGGACTTAGGTTAACTAATATTAGTGCTGACATGGGTATCGAATTGCAGCAGCGAAGGGAAGCCAAATTCTTGGATTAATTAGGCGAGAAATATAGTGTACAAAGAAAAGAACTAATAAATACAGCTGTATAAAACAATAGTTAGAGTCCCCACTTAGAATATTGTATACAAGCATGAAATAAAGAAAAAGAAGGATATTGATATGCTAGAAAGAGTACAAGGAAAGAGCAAATGATACCAAAACTCAGGAATATTAGTTATGAAATGCGTCTAAAAGAATGTGGTTTAACAACACTAGAAACCAGAAGATTGAGAGGAGATCGGATTGAGGTGTTTAAAATATTGAATGGATATGAAAATATTGACAGAAATATTTTTTTCACAGTCAAGGAAGAGAGAAGGACTAGAAGACATGGAGTTACATTAGCAAAGAAGCAGTGTAGACTAGATATTAGAAAATTTTCATTTTCACAAAGAACAGTAAACGAATGGAACAGATTATCAGCTGATTGTGTAGGTGCTAGTAGTGTTAATGTGTTTAAAAATAAAATCGACATATACCTAGGACGGGCGGGGTATACTTAGATAGATAGGTTGGACTCTCGATAAGCCAAATGGCTTCCTAGTCCACCTGCCATCTAGAGTTGAATCTCTGGGTGGCAATCTTGTTAAACTCCATCCTTAATTCACTCCTTCTCTTTCCCTTGTATTTCAGTTTTCTTCCATCTTGTTTAACTACGCATATTCCGTGGACCCAGTTACGTGTCGGCTCTCTTTTGTGCCTTTGTCAGACAGTTATATCTTGTTGTATATTCTACAATTGGTTGTTTTGCATAACTTGTAGGGTAATATGTATCAATACATACACAAGTATGTAATCTGAAATACATTCAGCACACAAAAAGAATTTTAAAATAACTCCAAAAGATCGGTTAAGTAATAATTCGGAAATATCAGGAACACAAATTTCTGGTGACAGCTGCTGACGTTTTTGTGTGTTTTTACAGGGGACACTGTAGCCGAGACACTGGGCACGGCCTCAATGTTCTCTACCCTGCTGCCCCTAGTGACAGCCCACATAGGACCCGTGGCTACTGTTGACCCAAGGGTGAGTTTCAGGAGTGATCTCTTATTCAGATATCAACCAGTGATCCACAGGTGAGTGTCAGGAGTGATCTCTTACTCAGATATCAACCAGTGATCCACAGGTGAGTGTCAGGAATGATCTCTTACTCAGATATCAACCAGTGATCCATAGGTGAGTGTCAGCAATGATCTCTTACTCAGATATTAACCAGTGATCCATAGGTGAGTGTCAGGAATGATCTCTTACTCAGATATCAACCAGTGATCCACAGGTGAGTGTCAGGAGTGATCTCTTACTCAGATATCAACCAATGATCCACTGGTGAGTGTCAGAAGTTATATATTATTCAGATATCAACCATTGATCTACAGGTGTGTGTCAAAAGTTATATATTATTCAGATATCAACCATTGATCTACAGGTGTGTGTCAGAAATGATGTTACTTGGGTATCAACCATTGATCCTGTTCATCTATGGATGATTGTCAGAAGTGATTTCTTACTTAGATATCAACTCTTGATCCACATGTCTGAGCATGACTCGGTTATGTCAGTTATATTTGTGTTCTCACCAGGGGGCGGTACAAGTCCTCGGCCTGGTACAAGAAGTTCTGCCCCGATTGCTGACATTAATTCACACCTGAGCTCCCAGATGGCGCCAGGGAGCACAGTGGAGAGCGACGAGAGCAGTCAAACAGCTGACAGTGCGAGCACGACAATGCAGCACTACGCCGTCGTGGAGAGTGACCATCCGTACAAACCAGCCACAGTGGCCAACTTCAAGGTACACCTTCTAGTTCTACATCACTCCCCTTGTTCTCATCCGTTGTGTGGTGGGAGCGACATCACTCTTGACGATAGTACCCCCTATTCTCTGAGTGGGTGGGTGGCTGAGTGAGTGAGTGAGTGGGCGGGTGGGTTGCTGAGTGAGTGAGTGGGTGGGTGGGTGGCTGAGTGGGTGGGTGGGTGGGTGGCTGAGTGGGTGGGTGGTTGAGTGAGTGAGTGGGTGGGTGGTTGGGTGGGTGGCTGAGTGAGTGAGTGAGTGAATGAGTGAGTGAATGAGTGAATGAGTGAATGAGTGAGTGAGTGAATGAGTGAATGAGTGAATGAGTGAATGAGTGAATGAGTGCATACATAAAAGCCAGTCCACCAGACATGTACCTATGTATAATGTACATGTAATCCCAGTGTATCATGACTAACACCACATTTAAAAAATGTAATTGACAACACACACATGCATGCGTACACACACATGTTTTGCTCCTAATGTTTCTATGTTTACTCATTCCTCCATTACCAATCCACTATAATTGTTACATGTCTAAAACAAACTTTACCCATCCAAATGGCGGGTCAACAGATCTCTACTTAAACCTGTGCGTCTGTGCAGGTGACGTTTCCCGCCGCGGTGCAGTGGATGGTCGTGGAATTTGATCCTCTTTGTGCCACGGCCCAACCCGAGGACAACCTCGGCGTGTACATCCCAATGAGGAAGCGACCGTTATCACCAGAGAGCACGAGTGGTGGTCGCAGACGGCCAAGCGTTGACGAGTTGGCGCCAGACACTGTGTGGACCCCAGTGCTGAAAAAGTTCCATGGAAACAGTAACTGGCCAACCATGGCCGTCATCCTACCAGGTGTGTGTGGGGAAAATGTATATTCTCTGTACCCGTGTGTAAAGTATTCGTTCTGTTAAGCATACATGCCCTAACTGGCACATCCCCATTACATGCCCTAACTGGCACCTCCCCACTACATGCCCTAACTGGCAACCCCCCATTACATGCCCTAACTAGCACACACACCCCATTTTAGCAGCATCAGACATCGATGTGTGTCGGCTATGACAAAAATGTATCATATCAGATCCATGCATTCTCTGTAGCAATTATTATTATTGTTGTCATTTATTGTAATTACTAATTACTTCCCTGTTGACTACTGAACCAGAAACAACAACAGAAAGTTCCACTGTGAAAAATGTACAGTACAGTACATACAGTACAGTACATACAGTACAGTACATACAGTACAACATACAGTACAGTACATACAATACAGTACAGTACATACAATACAGTACATACAGTACAGTACATACAAAACAGTACAGTACATACAGTACAGTACAGTACATACAGTACAGTACATACAGTACAACATACAGTACAGTACATACAATACAGTACAGTACATACAGTACATACAATACAGTACAGTACATACAAAACAGTACAGTACATACAGTACAGTACAGTACAGTACATACAGTACAGTACATACAGTACATACAGTACAGTACATACAGTACAGTACATACAGTACATACAGTACAGTACATACAGTACAGTACATACAGTACATACAGTACAGTACTGAACATCTTGAGTGTATTTATTCGAGAGGTCAGGGCAAATGATAACAAGTGAGGAACAAACATTGCATCTGTAGACCTAGCAGTGCCAGTTTGTTTAGAAATAGAATCTAAGTAGTTGAAATGGCAGCTTCAAGTGACAAGTTGTAAACTTTCTGTCCCTTCTCTGTGTCTCAGGCAACAAGCTGTGTTTCTGCCTGGAAACTGCTTCTGACTACGTGAAGAACGATCGCACGTCAAACTACGGCTTCAGATGTGTCGTCGTTGGATATGAATGGAACTCTCCAGCAAATGAGGTAAGCATATTATTCGATGATCCCTCTTCACACGTGTATAATATGAGAAAATTGCAAACATATTTAATGTGGGAATATTGGAAATAATATTTAACAGTATTTATGTTCCCAAAACACAGCGTCGCTAGGCCCACTGTTGTCTGTGTTACAGTTAGGAAATACCCCCTCTAATTCTTGTAATACTGAAGTTCCATGTGTTGTATCAATCACTTTGAATATATTTTAATACACAGACATGTGTACGCACGTTTAACATTCTCTGAAGTGTCTCTTCTCTAAAAAATTCTATGTATATATAATATATATATACATGTATGTAGGTATATATATATGTATATATATATATATATTCGGTTGTAGGGTTTGTTGCATTTAGAGAAGGAAGTCTCTGCACTCGGTGGTATGTGTGCCATGTCGCTGATGAGGAAAGACATAGTGCTGCCACCTGGTGAGTAGTGCTGCCACCTGTTGGGTGTGGGAAAACAAACCAGGATAAGAATAAAATGCGGAAGTGCAGGATGAAAGAAGCCAGCGATGTCACATGCGCTTGCATGATTGAAAGTTGCATTATAATCTTTCAGCATGGTCCAAAGTATGTACAAGTTGTGTGTTCACACACGATGTAACAAAATGCAATGCTGTGTAAAGTGGTGGCATTGCTGTATGTGGTATACTGATGTAGATCTACTTGACAGTCTGCGGGTTGAACTCCACATATAGCAAGTTGTATGTGTTTGAAATATAGCTCTCCAAACCCCGGAATGAAATTTTGAGGATGTCTAAATCCATGAATCACATGTCAGATGCCAAGTTTCTGCACGAAACATGCAAAACTGATTGAGACTTTGGGTTATAAACAAACACAGAAAGACTTGTGTAATGAGTGTTGTTGGGTGTATGGTGTACTGACTGTTGAGTTGACGCTGGTGCACTATTGTTGTTGTTGGGTGTATGGTGCACTGACTGTTGAGTTGATGCTGGTGCACTATTGTTGTTGTTGGGTGTATGGTGCACTGACTGTTGAGTTGACGCTGGTGCACTATTGTTGTTGTTGGGTGTATGGTGCACTGACTGTTAAGTTGACGCTGGTGCACTATTGTTGTTGTTGGGTGTATGGTGCACTGACTGTTAAGTTGACGCTGGTGCACTATTGTTGTTGTTGGGTGTATGGTGCACTGACTGTTGAGTTGATGCTGGTGCACTATTGTTGTTGTTGGGTGTATGGTGCACTGACTGTTGAGTTGACGCTGGTGCACTATTGTTGTTGTTGGGTGTATGGTGCACTGACTGTTAAGTTGACGCTGGTGCACTATTGTTGTTGTTGGGTGTATGGTGCACTGACTGTTAAGTTGACGCTGGTGCACTATTGTTGTTGTTGGGTGTATGGTGCACTGACTGTTGAGTTGATGCTGGTGCACTATTGTTGTTGTTGGGTGTATGGTGCACTGACTGTTGAGTTGACGCTGGTGCACTATTGTTGTTGTTGGGTGTATGGTGCACTGACTGTTAGTTGACGCTGTGCACTATTGTTGTTGTTGGGTGTATGGTGACTGACTGTTAAGTTGACGCTGGTGCACTATTGTTGTTGTTGGGTGTATGGTGCACTGACTGTTGAGTTGATGCTGGTGCACTATTGTTGTTGTTGGGTGTATGGTGCACTGACTGTTGAGTTGATGCTGGTGCACTATTGTTGTTGTTGGGTGTATGGTGTACTGACTGTTCGGTTGACACTGGTGCACTGTTGTTGTTGGGTGTATGGTGCACTGACTGTTGAGTTGACGCTAGTGCACTATTGTTGTTGTTGGGGTATGGTGCACTGACTGTTGAGTTGACGCTGGTGCACTATTGTTGTTGGGTGTTACTGTATGGTGCACTGACTGTTGAGTTGAAGCTGGTGCACTATTGTTGTTGTTGGGTGTATGGAGCACTGACTGTTGAGTTGATGCTGGTGCACTATTGTTGTTGTTGGGTGTATGGTGTACTGACTGTTCGGTTGACACTGGTGCACTGTTGTTGTTGTTGGGTGTATGGTGCACTTACTGTTGAGTTGATGCTGGTGCACTATTGTTGTTGTTGGGTGTATGGTGCACTGACTGTTGAGTTGATGCTGGTGCACTATTGTTGTTGTTGGGTGTATGGTGCACTGACTGTTGAGTTGACGCTGGTGCACTATTGTTGTTGTTGGGTGTATGGTGCACTGACTGTTGAGTTGATGCTGGTGCACTATTGTTGTTGTTGGGTGTATGGTGCACTGACTGTTGAGTTGACGCTGGTGCACTATTGTTGTTGGGTGTATGGTGCACTGACTGTTGAGTTGACGCTAGTGCACTATTGTTGTTGTTGGGTGTATGGTGCACTGACTGTTGAGTTGACGCTGGTGCACTATTGTTGTTGGGTGTATGGTGCACTGACTGTTGAGTTGACGCTGGTGCACTATTGTTGTTGTTGGGTGTATGGTGCACTGACTGTTGGGTTGACGCTGGTGCACTATTGTTGTTGGGTGTATGGTGCACTGACTGGTGGGTTGACGCTGGTGCACTATTGTTGTTGTTGGTGTATGGTGCACTGACTGGTGGGTTGACGCTGGTGCACTATTGTTGTTGTTGGTGTATGGTGCACTGACTGGTGGGTTGACGCTGGTGCACTATTGTTGTTGTTGGCTGTATGGTGCACTGACTGGTGGGTTGACGCTGGTGCACTATTGTTGTTGTTGGGTGTATGGTGCACTGACTGGTGGGTTGATGCTGGTGCACTATTGTTGTTGTTAGGTGTATGGTGCACTGACTGGTGGGTTGACGCTGGTGCACTATTGTTGTTGTTGGCTGTATGGTGCACTGACTGGTGGGTTGACGCTGGTGCACTATTGTTGTTGTGGTGTATGGTGCACTGACTGGTGGGTTGACGCTGGTGCACTATTGTTGTTGTTGGCTGTATGGTGCACTGACTGGTAGGTTGACACTGGTGCACTGTTGTTTGCAGCGTCTGTGGACGAGGTTGACAAAGACCTGGAATACATCGAGGAAACAGCACAACAGGTAGGACTGGACACTCATGGAGGGGGTGGAGGGGACGGTGGGGTGGAGGGGACGGTGGGGTGGAGGGGACGGTGGGGTGGAGGGGACGGTGGGGTGGAGGGGACGGTGGGGTGGAGGGGACGGTGGGGTGGAGGGGACGGTGGGGTGGAGGGGACGGTGGGGTGGAGGGGACGGTGGGGTGGAGGGGACGGTGGGGTGGAGGGGACGGTGGGGTGGAGGGGACGGTGGGGTGGAGGGGACGGTGGGGTGGAGGGGACGGGGGTGGGTGGGGTGGAGGGGACGGTGGGGTGGAGGGGACGGTGGGGTGGAGGGGACGGTGGGGTGGAGGGGACGGTGGGGTGGGGTGGAGGGGACGGTGGGGTGGAGGGGACGGTGGGTGTTTTGGGGATAGGTGTTTTGGGGGTTGGAGGGACGGGTGTTTTGGTGTATGTATGTGTGGTTTGTAGTTGTGTATCTGTGTGTATTTGTGTGTATGTATGTGTGTGTGTGGTGTGTGTGGATGTGTTTTGTGTGTATGTGTATTTGTGTATGTATGTGTGTATGTATGTATATGTGTGTAGTTTGTATTTGTGTATGTGTGTGTGTATGTGACTATGTGTATACTTGTATATACACACATTTATATGTGTTCATGGCATTTCATTAAAGTGTTGTGTATCATGGTGTATATGATGTGTTGTGTTTATGCTGTGTATGTGCTACATGTGTTCATATGTGTTGTGTGTATGCTGTATATGTGCTACATATGTTCATATGTGTTGTGTGTATGCTCTATATGTGCTACATGTGTTTATATGTGTTGTGTGTATGCTTGATATGTGCTAGATGTGTTCATATGTGTTGTGTGTATGTATGCTGTATATGTGCTACATGTGTTCATATGTGTTGTGTGTATGTTGTATATGTGCTACATATGTTCATATGTGTTGTGTGTATGCTGTATATGTGCTACATGTGTTCATATGTGTTGTGTGTATGCTGTATATGTGCTACATGTGTTCATATGTGTTGTGTGTATGCTGTATATGTGCTACATGTGTTCATATGTGTTGTGTGTATGTATGTTGTATATGTGCTACATGTGTTCATATGTGTTGTGTGTATGTTGTATATGTGCTACATGTGTTCATATGTGTTGTGTGTATGCTGTATATGTGCTAGATGTGTTCATATGTGTTGTGTGTATGTATGCTGTATATGTGCTACATGTGTTCATATGTGTTGTGTGTATGTACGTTGTATATGTGCTACATATGTTCATATGTGTTGTGTGTATGCTGTATATGTGCTACATGTGTTCATATGTGTTGGGTGTATGTTGTATGTGTCCTAGATGTGTTCGTATGTGTTGTGTGTATGTTGTATATGTGCTACATGTGTTCATATGTGTTGTGTGTATGCTGTATATGTGCTAGATGTGTTCATATGTGTTGTGTGTATGTTGTATATGTGCTACATGTGTTTATATGTGTTGTGTGTATGTTGTATATGTGCTACATGTGTTCATATGAGTTGTGTGTATGTTGTATATGTGCTACATGTGTTCATATGTGTTGTGTGTATGCTGTATATGTGCTACATGTGTTCATATGTGTTGTGTGTATGTTGTATATGTGCTACATGTGTTCATATGTGTTGTGTGTATGCTGTATATGTGCTACATGTGTTCATATGTGTTGTGTGTATGCTGTATATGTGCTACATGTGTTCATATGTGTTGTGTGTATGCTGTATATGTGCTACATGTGTTCATATGAGTTGTGTGTATGCTGTATATGTGCTACATGTGTTCATATGTGTTGTGTGTATGCTGTATATGTGCTACATGTGTTCATATGTGTTGTGTGTATGCTGTTTATGTGCTAAATGTGTTCATATGTGTTGAGTTGTGTCATGTGTCAGGATGGAGTCATCTGTGCCATGTAACCATGACGTACGTGTTGATTATGTTTTGCTAGTGAGCCGTGCATGTGATGTGTGTCACTTACATCTGGTGCTACTTGCCAGTGGTGTTCCGTGCTACACGTGTCTTCCTGTTCCCTGTCCCCAGGTGTTTGCCATGCACTCCCAGCTGCTCAAAAAGGGGTTCTCCCTGCTGCGTCCTCCGACCATCTCCCAGGCCCTGGATGGCAACCTGCCCTTCAGTTGCTGCTCCAACGAACGCAGCTTCCTCAAGGACTTTGTTGCGTGTACACCGGCCACCAGCGGCGGTCGACTCGCTGCGTCAGTACATCTTGGGTCTCTTAACTCGCCTTAAAACAACCCATGTGACACACGTTGTAGCTATTTAACCTGCCACAGCAAAGTGGATTTTAAGGAGCAAAATTCGAAATACTGTTTAGGATTCCACAATATAAAACCTTTAAAACAATGTGTTGTTTTTGGAAATATCGTAAGTAGTTTTTGTTTTGAAGCAAAATTGACAAAAGCAATATTTTACGAAAGATATGCTGTGCTGCACGGCGTAAGCTTTTGCTGTTTTCTCTGAATGCTTCTTTAAAGCAATTTACGACATAGGCACAAATAGTTTTGGAAAATTATATATATATATATATATATATATATATATATATATATATATATATATTATGTATATATATATCTTTATGTGTAATGTTGTGTTCCACATGTATATGTTGTTTTTTTATATTTAAAAAATGTGTTGAATGTTTTAAGGTATACTTATCACATTGCCTTTTCAAATAAATCAGACAACAGTCACTCAAATAATGAGTAGGCAATTTGTGTCCTCCTTTTGTGGCAGACTTCTTCCAGTTTTATTAACTTAACTGACCTTGGTGTGTTGTTTTCAGTTGGCTGCAGCCAGAGTCGTTTGTTGACCCAACCCAGTGCGACATAGTGTACAACAAGGAGGAGCTGCGATGCGGCTGGCCAACGGTCATCTCTGTACGCACGAAGGACCAGTACGGAGAGCTGGTCAATGTGCCCAGTATTAAGGTCAGAGGCCCATTTCACTAACGTTGTTAAGAGCTCCTACGCTCTTGTGCTCTTTAAAGTCAATTTACGTCCTTAACAGTGATCTTGTATACCTGAAAACTGTCAACACCATGACACACCAGTGGGACAGTGTCGCTGGTGTGTCATGGAAATAGTGTCCTCAGTGATATGGCAGTGGATGTTTGCATTTTGAAAAAGCTAATTTACTTAAAGATTGAGATTAATGATGAATTTACCTTAAGAGCTCTTTATCTTAGTGACTTTTGTGCATCCAACTAATTCACAAAATGTCATCTTGGCAAGACTTGAACTTCTGAATTTCCCCAGGATGTGCACAAGATGTGGTTCATGAATAAGGTAAATGTGTCGGCCTGTGAATGCAGCACAGCACGGTCAAGTCAGCTGGTCCACTTCACAGAATGACTCAACACCCATCGGACTGCCAAACTAGAAGTGTTTATGATTTCTCCAGTTTTGTTGGTGCTATTTATAGTTCTACGAGTCTCCGTGCAGCTGTTTTACAGATGATGTAATTTCTCTGATTTTGATTCTTTGAGATGTTCCCTTACAGGTGGAGGCCCGAGCCATGTCACTGGCCGAGTCAAACGCTAGCAACAGCCACTGTCACCAGTGGAATGACGTCATTGCGGACACGTCGAAGGTGTTCGGGGGGCATCCAGCCCCCAAACTGGGGGTGCCATACGAAGTGACACTGAGGGAGAAGAAAGACGCGTATCACTCCATCTGCATGATGAAGGTACTGTACTGTCTGACGGGAACCTACAGAGTCAGCGTCTCATTGCCTCGTTACGCCGCATTCATTCATTGTATCCAGCATTTGTAAACACACATTGTAGATATGCCTTATATTAGTAACAGTTGGAGTCTCAAAGAATTCAAAGATGAACTGAAAAAAGAAATAAACGTGTGTAAAGTCTTCAGTTACAAGTATGTCACAAGTCTGAGTTGTGTCACAGCGCCTCCAGTGATCCTGTTGGTTCCTATCAGTGCCACCAGTGATCCTGTTGGTTCCTATCAGTGCCACCAGTGATCCTGTTGGTTCCTATCAGTGCCACCAGTGATCCTGTTGGTTCCTATCAGTGCCTCCAGTGATCCTGTTGGTTCCTATCAGTGCCACCAGTGATCCTGTTGGTTCCTATCAGTGCCACCAGTGATCCTGTTGGTTCCTATCAGTGCCACCAGTGATCCTGTTGGTTCCTATCAGTGCCACCAGTGATCCTGTTGGTTCCTATCAGTGCCACCAGTGATCCTGTTGGTTCCTATCAGTGCCACCAGTGATCCTGTTGGTTCCTATCAGTGCCACCAGTGATCCTGTTGGTTCCTATCAGTGCCACCAGTGATCCTGTTGGTTCCTATCAGTGCCACCGGTGATCCTGTTGGTTCCTATCAGTGCCACCAGTGATCCTGTTGGTTCCTATCAGTGCCACCAGTGATCCTGTTGGTTCCTATCAGTGCCACCAGTGATCCTGTTGGTTCCTATCAGTGCCTCCAGTGATCCTGTTGGTTCCTATCAGTGCCACCAGTGATCCTGTTGGTTCCTATCAGTGCCACCAGTGATCCTGTTGGTTCCTATCAGTGACACCAGTGATCCTGTTGGTTCCTATCAGTGCCACCAGTGATCCTGTTGGTTCCTATCAGTGCCACCAGTGATCCTGTTGGTTCCTATCAGTGCCACCGGTGATCCTGTTGGTTCCTATCAGTGCCACCAGTGATCCTGTTGGTTCCTATCAGTGCCACCAGTGATCCTGTTGGTTCCTATCAGTGCCACCAGTGATCCTGTTGGTTCCTATCAGTGCCACCAGTGATCCTGTTGGTTCCTATCAGTGCCACCGGTGATCCTGTTGGTTCCTTCCAGTGCCACCAGTGATCCTGTTGGTTCCTATCAGTGCCACCAGTGATCCTGTTGGTTCCTATCAGTGCCACCAGTGATCCTGTTGGTTCCTATCAGTGCCACCAGTGATCCTGTTGGTTCCTATCAGTGCCACCAGTGATCCTGTTGGTTCCTATCAGTGCCACCAGTGATCCTGTTGGTTCCTATCAGTGCCACCAGTGATCCTGTTGGTTCCTATCAGTGCCACCAGTGATCCTGTTGGTTCCTATCAGTGCCACCAGTGATCCTGTTGGTTCCTAGCTAGTAGCAGTATTTGTCTGGTGGATAATAGTTATTTTGAGATTTGTGCAAGTGATATAGAAAATGGCATAAGACGACACAATATGAAATAGTCTTGTTTCTATTTATGTTTCAACATTGTAAACAGGTTTTAATGATGATGAAACCATTGCATAGGCGTATGAGAACTACTCATTCGAGGAGCTACGATACGCCGCCCCGACGATTCGGAGACCTAGCGAGAACATGCTCGTTAAGGCTGGTAATGATGGCACATATTGTGCCACCTGGACTCCGGGGAGCTCAGGGCTCTATAACATTCGAATTACACTTGATGGCTACGAAGTTGGTAAGACAATCAAGTTTAATATATGGACATGTGTTCAACATTTTGAGATTTCTAGGCCTATGAGTGACATAGAAAATTATGTTGTGATAGTGTTCAAGATTTTTCATTTCTGTTGCAACAAGTGAATACAAACATGTTTTTTGTGTGAAAACATGTATTTGTTAAAATTGTGTGTGTATATTTTCAGTTAGAAAATGATTTAAAAGAAACTAAAAAAATTTTATATGTATCTGTCTGTTTCCCTTTGGGTATAAGTATGTGTGTTCATGTCTCTAAGTGTCAGTTTGGCATGACATTGTATGTGTGTTCATGTCTCTAAGTGTCAGTTTGGCATGACATTGTATGTGTGTTCATGTCTCTAAGTGTCAGTTTGGCATGACATTGTGTGTGTGTTCATGTCTCTAAGTGTCAGTTTGGCATGACATTGTGTGTGTGTTCATGTCTCTAAGTGTCAGTTTGGCATGACATTGTATGTGTGTTCATGTCTCTAAGTGTCAGTTTGGCATGACATTGTATGTGTGTTCATGTCTCTAAGTGTCAGTTTGGCATGACATTGTGTGTGTGTTCATGTCTCTAAATGTCAATTTGGCATGACATTGTATGTGTGTTCATATCTCTAAATGTCAATTTGGCATGACATTGTATGTGTGTTCATGTCTCTAAGTGTCAGTTTGGCATGACATTGTGTGTGTGTTCATGTCTCTAAGTGTCAGTTTGGCATGACATTGTGTGTGTGTTCATGTCTCTAAGTGTCAGTTTGGCATGACATTGTGTGTGTGTTCATGTCTCTAAGTGTCAGTTTGGCATGACATTGTGTGTGTATTCATGTCTCTAAGTGTCAGTTTGGCATGACATTGTGTGTGTGTTCATGTCTCTAAGTGTCAGTTTGGCATGACATTGTGTGTGTTCATGTCTCTAAGTGTCAGTTTGGCATGACATTGTGTGTGTGTTCATGTCTCTAAGTGTCAGTTTGGCATGACATTGTATGTGTGTTCATGTCTCTAAGTGTCAGTTTGGCATGACATTGTATGTGTGTTCATGTCTCTAAATGTCAATTTGGCATGACATTGTATGTGTGTTCATGTCTCTAAATGTCAATTTGGCATGACATTGTATGTGTGTTCATGTCTCTAAATGTCAATTTGGCATGACATTGTATGTGTGTTCATGTCTCTAAGTGTCAGTTTGGCATGACATTGTGTGTGTATTCATGTCTCTAAGTGTCAGTTTGGCATGACATTGTATGTGTGTTCATGTCTCTAAATGTCAATTTGGCATGACATTGTATGTGTGTTCATGTCTCTAAATGTCAATTTGGCATGACATTGTATGTGTGTTCATATCTCTAAATGTCAATTTGGCATGACATTGTGTGTGTGTGTTCATGTCTCTAAATGTCAATTTGGCATGACATTGTATGTGTGTTCATGTCTCTAAATGTCAATTTGGCATGACATTGTATGTGTGTTCATATCTCTAAATGTCAATTTGGCATGACATTGTATGTGTGTTCATGTCTCTAAATGTCAATTTGGCATGACATTGTATGTGTGTTCATGTCTCTAAATGTCAATTTGGCATGACATTGTATGTGTGTTCATATCTCTAAATGTCAATTTGGCATGACATTGTGTGTGTGTTCATGTCTCTAAGTGTCAGTTTGGCATGACATTGTGTGTGTGTTCATGTCTCTAAGTGTCAGTTTGGCATGACATTGTATGTGTGTTCATGTCTCTAAATGTCAATTTGGCATGACATTGTATGTGTGTTCATGTCTCTAAATGTCAATTTGGCATGACATTGTATGTGTGTTCATATCTCTAAATGTCAATTTGGCATGACATTGTGTGTGTGTTCATGTCTCTAAGTGTCAGTTTGGCATGACATTGTATGTGTGTTCATGTCTCTAAGTGTCAGTTTGGCATGACATTGTGTGTGTATTCATGTTTCTAAGTGTCAGTTTGGCATGACATTGTGTGTGTGTTCATGTCTCTAAATGTCAATTTGGCATGACATTGTGTGTGTATTCATGCCTCTAAATGTCAATTTGGCATGACATTGTGTGTGTTCATGTCTCTAAGTGTCAGTTTGGCATGACATTGTGTGTGTATTCATGACTCTAAGTGTCAATTTGGCATGACATTGTGTGTGTATTCATGTCTCTAAGTGTCAGTTTGGCATGACATTGTGTGTGTATTCATGTCTCTAAGTGTCAGTTTGGCCATTGACATTGTGTGTGTATTCATGTCTCTAAGTGTCAATTTGGCATGACATTGTGTGTGTATTCATGTCTCTAAGTGTCAGTTTGGCATGACATTGTGTGTGTATTCATGTCTCTAAGTGTCAGTTTGGCATGACATTGTATGTGTGTTCATGTCTCTAAGTGTCAGTTTGGCATGACATTGTGTGTGTGTTCATGTCTCTAAGTGTCAGTTTGGCATGACATTGTGTGTGTGTTCATGTCTCTAAGTGTCAGTTTGGCATGACATTGTGTGTGTATTCATGTCTCTAAGTGTCAATTTGGCATGACATTGTATGTGTGTTCATGTCTCTAAGTGTCAGTTTGGCATGACATTGTGTGTGTATTCATGTCTCTAAGTGTCAGTTTGGCATGACATTGTGTGTGTATTCATGTCTCTAAGTGTCAATTTGGCATGACATTGTATGTGTGTTCATGTCTCTAAGTGTCAGTTTGGCATGACATTGTGTGTATTCATGTCTCTAAGTGTCAGTTTGGCATGACATTGTGTGTGTATTCATGTCTCTAAGTGTCAGTTTGGCATGACATTGTGTGTGTATTCATGTCTCTAAGTGTCAATTTGGCATGACATTGTGTGTGTATTCATGTTTCTAAGTGTAAGTTTGGCATGACATTGTGTGTGTATTCATGTCTCTAAGTGTCAATTTGGCATGACATTGTGTGTGTATTCATGTCTCTAAGTGTCAGTTTGGCATGACATTGTGTGTGTATTCATGCCTCTAAATGTCAATTTGGCATGACATTGTGTGTATTCATGTCTCTAAGTGTCAGTTTGGCATGACATTGTGTGTGTATTCATGTTTCTAAGTGTAAGTTTGGCATGACATTGTGTGTGTGTTCATGTCTCTAAGTGTCAGTTTGGCATGACATTGTGTGTGTGTTCATGTCTCTAAATGTCATGACATTGTGTGTGTATTCATGTCTCTAAGTGTCAGTTTGGCATGACATTGTGTGTGTATTCATGTCTCTAAATGTCAATTTGGCATGACATTGTGTGTGTGTTCATGTCTCTAAGTGTCAGTTTGGCATGACATTGTGTGTGTATTCATGTCTCTAAATGTCAATTTGGCATGACATTGTGTGTGTGTTCATGTCTCTAAGTGTCAGTTTGGCATGACATTGTGTGTGTATTCATGTCTTTCTCTAAGTGTCAGTATGGCTGACATTGTGTGTGTATTCATGTCTTTCTCTAAGTGTCAGTTTGGCATGACATTGTGTGTATATTCATGTCTTTCTCTAAGTGTCATTATGGCTGACATTGTGTGTGTATTCATGACATTGTATGGGGCTGAAATGTTGTGTAGGGTAAAGCACATCTGTTGGAGTAGTTTGTAGTAGTTTTAGATTGTTTTCAAAATTTGTTTCAGGGCGGAGGGAATGTCGATTTAAAAACTGGTTTAATGCTGTTGACTGCATGTGTTCACCATGCAATGTTGGTAACTCAGGATCAGGATCACATAAAAAGGAATGTTTTACAGAATAACTGCCTGATTTTGCATATTTTCTATTTTCCTTTCTAGGGGAGGATTTCAAGGTGGAGGTAAGAGATGCACCCCATGGCATGATGCCACCCCACAAGTCAACCCCCAAGAGGGTGGAGCATCAGGCCAATAGGGTAAGGGGTCAATTGCTAAAAACTCCCATAGATTTTATGTCATGCTATCCAAGAGTTTTGTTTGTCTAACAGAAGAATTAATAAGGGTCAAGGATAGCTAAAAGGGTCAAGGATAGCTAAAAGGGTCAATGATAGCTAAAAGGGTCAAGGATAGCTAAAAGGGTCAAGGATAGCTAAAAGGGTCAATGATAGCTAAAAGGGTCAAGGATAGCTAAAAGGGTCAATGATAGCTAAAAGGGTCAAGGATAGCTAAAAGGGTCAAGGATAGCTAAAAGGGTCAAGGATAGCTAAAAGGGTCAAGGATGGCTAAAATGGTCAATGATAGCTAAAAGGGTCAAGGATAGCTAAAAGGGTCAAGGATAACTAAAAGGGTCAATGATAGCTAAAAGGGTCAATGATAGCTTCAAGGGTCAAGGATAGCTAAAAGGGTCAAGGATAGCTAAAAGGGTCAATGATAGCTTCAAGGGTCAAGGATAGCTAAAAGGGTCAATGATAGCTAAAAGGGTCAAGGATAGCTAAAAGGGTCAAGGATAGCTAAAAGGGTCAATGATAGCTAAAAGGGTCAAGGATAGCTAAACAGTCAATGATAGCTAAACGGGTCAAGGATTGCTAAAGACCTACTATAGCCAAGATGATTTAGTGGTGATGATGATGTGTTTGTGAAATCCTAAATCTTCCGAATCCAGATGGCTTCTTTAACAGATTAAGTAACGTGTGGGACAGTCTGCTCGCCCTGCCATCTGGTGAGCCGTGAAGATACCATTCCCGACGAAGACCACCAATGGTGATTGAAACGTCGATGTGGGTTAAAATGTACTAGTTGTGAAATAAGAAATCTTGTTGTAGTGTAGTATTCTTCAAGCTTTCATGGGATTTGCATGTTGTTTACGTAAGTGTTTGTGCATGTGACACAGATGAGGAAGTTTGTGACTCCGTGGAGTGCTGGACTGAGAGTGAGGCTGAACCCGTCGTTACAGAGCGAACAGGTCGGCATTGTAAAGCCAGACGGGGTTATCTCCTTTGCATATGAGGTACGTAGTTCACCTTGTTGATAATGACCAGTTGTAATCCTACATTTCTGTGTGCATGCACACACACACACACACACACACACACACACACACACACACACACACACACACACACACACACACACACACACACACACACACACACACACACACACACACACACACACACACACACACACACACACACACACACACACACACACACACACACACACACACACACACACACACACACACACACAAACACATTATAAAACATGAAACAAAGACAAAAAGAAAATGTTCATATTGTATAGATTTTTTTTATTAAATTCTATAAGTCACATATGTCAATCACAAATTTATAATCAATAAGCAATAAATAATAACATATATAATTATATATATATATATATATTATATATATATATACACATTTTATATATATATATATATATATATATATATATAATAATATATATATAAATATATATCTATAATTTTGTACATTTTATGTAAAGCATGTGATGTAAACCTTTCTTTCAAGTGTAAAAACTTGAATACATTTATAACAGAGTGACCCCCATGAAATGTGCATGAAGTGTCACCCCTGAAATGTTGCAGGGTGTAGTTTCAAAAAATGGAATACATTTATGAGTGACCCAACTAAAATCAACATGATGTGACACCCCTGAAATGTTGTATGTTGTTTAAAGAAGTCAAATACATTTTCAACAGGGTAACACGCCTGAAATGTTGCATGGTGTAGTTTTAAAATGGTTGAATAAATGTTACAATGACCCCCGTGAAATGTTAATGGTTTGACACCCCTGAAATGTTGCATTTGTTTAAAGAAGTCGAATAAATTTACAAGAGAGTGACACCCCTGAAATGCTTGAAGTGACACCCCTGAAATGTTGTGTGGTGTAGTTTTAAAAAGTTTTAATAAATTTATAAAACAGTGACCCCCTGAAATGTGCACACCCCTGAAATGTTGTGTGGTGTAGTTTTAAAAAGTTTTAATAAATTTATAAAACTGACCAAATTTATAAAACAGTGACCCCCTGAAATGTGCACACCCCTGAAATGTTGTGTGGTGTAGTTTTAAAAAGTTTTAATAAATTTATAAAATTGACCAAATTTATAAAACAGTGACCCCCTGAAATGTGCACACCCCTGAAATGTTGCGTGGTGTAGTTTTAAAAAGTTTTAATAAATTTATAAAACTGACCAAATTTATAAAACAGTGACCCCCTGAAATGTGCACACCCCTGAAATGTTGCGTGGTGTAGTTTTAAAAAGTTTTTATAAATTTATAAAACTGACCAAATTTATAAAACAGTGACCCCCTGAAATGTGCACACCCCTGAAATGTTGTGGTGTGTCAGATCCACAATGACGACGGCGTGTGGCTGCGACTGAGTGAGGACTCGATCCACACGTGGTGTGAGGGGCGGGGTGAGAGGGTGCAGGAGGCGTGGGTGCTTCAGTACAACCAGCACCTCGGTCGCACCCTCCTCATTCCCACCGACGAACCCAAGTCAACCCTTGAGAAGGGTGTCAAGGAGAAGAAGTCGCGGCGATCATCCCAGCAGACACAGGCCCCCCCACGGCCGTATAAGGGTGGGTGTTGGGGGTGGCGGGGGTTAGTGTAACTAGGGGCAAAACACACATACAGGAGAAAAAAGGTCAACATCTTTACTTGAGGTGGGAGTTAAACATCCACTGAGGTTCCAGAGAAATAAACCTATCTACTGCACAAATTATAAAATTACATTATCAGATAGATTCATGATGCCGAGGGCAAATACAATATCACTTCACTAATTTCCCATTGTAAGCTCACACATATTCCCATTTTGTAACAGTTGCAGAATGCATCACTGGCAGTGGGCGATGGTGCAACGTAATACAGAGAAATAAATGTGTCATCGTAAAATTTACATGGTGTGTGTGTTTTGTTCCCTGTGGAGTAAAATGCACATGGTGTGTGTGTGTTTTGCTCCCCATGGAGTAAAATGCACATGGTGTGTGTGTTTTGCTCCCCATGGAGTAAAATATACATGGTGTGTGTGTGTTTTGCTCCCCATGGAGTAAAATGCACATGGTGTGTGTGTTTTGCTCCCCATGGAGTAAAATATACATGGTGTGTGTGTGTTTTGCTCCCCATGGAGTAAAATATACATGGTGTGTGTGTGTGTTTTGCTCCCCATGGAGTAAAATGCACATGGTGTGTGTGTTTTGCTCCCCATGGAGTAAAATATACATGGTGTGTGTGTTTTTGTCCCCATGGAGTAAAATATACATGGTGTGTGTGTGTTTTGCTCCCCATGGAGTAAAATATACATGGTGTGTGTGTGTTTTGCTCCCCATGGAGTAAAATATACATGGTGTGTGTGTTTGGCTCCCCATGAAGTAAAATGTACATGGTGTGTGTGTTTTGTTCCCTGTGGAGTAAAATGTACATGGTGTGTTGTGTGTGTGTTTTGCTCCCCATGGAGTAAAAAGGCATATTTATATTTTTCACAAACTTGTGTATATTTGTCGTTATCCAATATTTGTTGAAGACAACTTAGCAGAATGATAGACAAGGTAAACAGCTGTGTGACAGACTGTGCTTGTGTGCTGGTTGCTTTTTACCTTTGCTATGTGCAGACCAACACAAAGGTGTGCATTGTACCTCTAGTTACACCACCTGTCTTCTCAGGTATAGCTGTTGTTTCCAGCACATTCTTGTAACTAACTAGTCTGTATACATCGATCTATAGAGTTGTGATTTTATTAGGTCTCTAACGTGGATACAGAATTATGATTTATGAGGTCTCTACCGTTGTTACATAATTATGGTTTATGAGGTTTCTACCGTTGTTACATAATTATGATTTATGAGGTTTCTACCGTTGTTACAGAATTATGATTTATGAGGTCTCTACCGTTGTTACAGAATTATGATTTATGAGGTCTCTACTGTTGTTACAGAGTTGTTGAGGTCTCTATGGTGGGGGCCCATTCACATAGTCTGTTCCACTCTCTTGTAATTCACCAATCCGTCATGTGATCTGTTGCCTAGCAACAGATTCATGAAGCCATCAATAGAATATTGGTGTGTTTAGAATTCAGACATTCCATTGTATGATTTGTTGATATTATGATTAACCAAGGGTTTCCTTTTTGACAAAAAATAAGAAGTTTTTAAAATGACATTAGTGTGTGGTAACGTTTGATCTAGGAGTTGCCATACCTCAGTTGTAAAGATATTAACGTGTCTCCCGCTGTCAACATTGTTTGTAAAGGGAAGGTTGACAGGAGTCATGCACATTACCTTGACTGTTATGTATGCAAACCACAATGTAATGAATACATCAATTAGTCCATCTTACCCTTTCTGAGAATGTGGTACTTGCATGGTGGCGAGTACTTGCATGGTGGGGGTACTTGCATGGTGGGGGGTACTTGATGGTGGGGTACTTGCATGGTGGGGGTACTTGCATGGTGGGGGGTACTTGCATGGTGGGAGGGGTACTTGCATGGTGGGGGGTACTTGCATGGTGGGGGTACTTGCATGGTGGGGGGTACTTGCATGGTGGCGAGACTGCATGGTGGGGTACTTGCATGGTGGGCTGCATGGTACTTGCATGGTGGGGGAGTACTTGCATGGTGGGGGGTACTTGCATGGTGGGGGAGTACTTGCATGGTGGGGGGTACTTGCATGGTGGGGGGTACTTGCATGGTGGGGGGTACTTGCATGGTGGGGGGTACTTGCATGGTGGGGGTACTTGCATGGTGGGGGGTACTTGCATGGTGGGGTACTTGCATGGTGGGTTGCGGGGGGTACTTGCATGGTGGGGGTACTTGCATGGTGGGGTACTTGCATGGTGGGGGGTACTTGCATGGTGGGGGGTACTTGCATGGTGGGGGGTACTTGCATGGTGGGGGGTACTTGCATGGTGGGGGGTACTTGCATGGTGGGGGGTACTTGCATGGTGGGGGTACTTGCATGGTGGGGGGTACTTGCATGGTGGGGGGTACTTGCATGGTGGGGGGGTACTTGCATGGTGGGGGGTACTTGCATGGTGGGGGGTACTTGCATGGTGAGGGGCTTTCCCACTCGTTGTGATGATTGGTTGATTTGCTACATTGTACTAAATTGTATAATATTTGTTGTTATTACATTAATGGTTTAGTACTCATAAGTTATGATGTAAAAATGGGTCTGCCTGCTAGCCAGTCTGGCTGGCTGGCTGGCTGGCTGGCTGGCTGGCTGGCTGGCTGGCTGGCTGGCTGGCTGGCTGGCTGGCTGGCTGGCTGGCTGGCTGGCTGGCTGGCTGGCTGGCTGGCTGGCTGGCTGGCTGGCTGGCTGGCTGGCTGGCTGGCTGGCTGGCTGGCTGGCTGGCTGGCTGGCTGGCTGGCTGGCTGGCTGGCTGGCTGGCTGGCTGGCTGGCTGGCTGTAAAAGTAAACATTCATATACATCAGTTCTAATTTGATGTTTTGTTGTTATTGATGACATAGGGGGCCCAGGTGTTTACGTGGTAGTCAAGTGCGGCTCGTCTGGTCATAATGTGCGCTGCCACCCAAGCTTGAAAGCGACACCTATTGGCATGCTGGTGCTGACCAATCAGATCACAGTTACTGAAGATGTAAGTCACATGTCTTGATTGTGTTTTAACTTTTCTAACTAACGTTTTTATGCTAATTTGTTATTCCTCGGATGAAAATATGTGCATAAACAGCAACACTATGTTTTGTACTTTTAAAAATTTAGTTTTATGTTGCTCTACCTCCATAGGAACAAATTGCCGTTGCCGCAGCAACAATTATGCAAATAAAGCAGTTTTTCACAAGTCCAACAGATCTTACCGAGCCACTGTGATCCCCAGTTTAATGAACAGATGTTGAATTTTCACCAAGATGTAGCCCATGGTTACTTTGTGACCAGCAAATACCCTTAATGTCAGCTGTCATGTGACTCAAACAGATGGTCAATCCAGAAGGCACCTGGGTGAAGCTCGACGTGGACAGTGTCCAGAGCTACTGTCACGAGGTGGATGGAGAGGCCTGGACACTGGCCAGGGGGTCAGAAGGCATTGTGTACTTGCAACACGAGGCCGACGCTCGGGCCATCAACGGTCAGGAAGCTACGTCACCTTTCTGTGTCAGCGCCACAGTTACAGGAGATGCCACCAGGGGATTCGACTTCACGACATCACAGATGACACCACCCACGTTCTCGGCATTTGAACCCACCGAAGGTTATAAAAATAAATTATTATGTAGAGTAATTATACAGTATTGTGTATAGTAATTATACATTATTATTATGTATAGTAATTATGCATTATTATTATGTATAATAATTATACATTATTATTGTGTATAGTAATTATACATTATTATAGTATAGTAATATATCAATTATTTGGTAGCAAGGATATAATACATTAACTATTATTTTGTAGCAAGGATGTAATAATATATTAATCAATATTATGTGGCCATAATAATCAATATTATGTGGCTATAATAATACATTAATTAATTTTCCGTAGCACAGATATAATATGTTAACTAATATTCAGTAGCACGGATATAATGATACATTAATTATTATTCCCAAGCACGGCTATCTTGAGTATCAAGATGTGTAAAATTAATATAGTTTATACTATCAACTATGATTTACAATGAAAACTTTCTGTCTTTAAATTTCATCTTAAAGTGATGCATTGTATGTTTTTGTAAACTTTGTCCCATTGATGACATTTGCTGTGTTGATCTGTTTACAGGGCCGTCCCACCCCTCCCATCCCCCAGGTGTTGACAGAATGAATACATTTGTGTTTGGAGGTGAGACAGAGACTGGTGAGACATTTGGTGAGACATTTGCTGTTTCTGCCCACAACTTTGTGTAACTGGCCCAGTCAAATCTATGTATGCTGCCTGCCTTTTTACAGTTGTAAGGTCTTGGCGACACTATTTTGTCAACATATGCGGGCACATTTGTTAACATATCCAAAAGTAATCAGAATTTCTGTAACTATCCAGCAACATTTGTAGAGGAAAAAACTGTTTTACATTGACAGAAACAATGATATTGTAATAGTAGTTTATTTGTAATTTTTTCATATGTTGGGCCACACAAGGTTCTCCTGTCAGGCCCCTCCCCCCTGGATGAACTGTAAAAAGCTAAAGAAAACTGAACTTTCCCAGTGGTCCTGCAAACATTCTTACACACTTGCAGTCAAGTACATATAAATTGCCAGAAAGATGCAGAGACATTCATCGATACATTAAATAAAATAAACTAACATTTTATTTTGTAACAATAACATTACATTGTACATATGCAAACCATATTTTAAAAAGTATTGCTACATGGTGGTCACATGGAACATTATTTCCCAAAAACAAACTTCGAAAATTTATATATATTTTTTATTTTATATATATTTATACTTGCAGACCTACAATGATCACATACCTACATAACTTTCGCATGACACGGACTGGGGGTGCTGTGGAGAAAACAAAAACTATTTAGTCATACTAATAAGAAACAGTTATAAGAAATTTGTGCGAATCATAACAGTTTTTTTTTTAAATGAACACATTTAGTTGCACTTCACACATCTGGGATTTAGGTCATGCACATGGTTATCAAAGCTAGATAGATATTGTTTAGATAGTACAAATTTGAACTTATGTCTGGATTTGAAATTTTGAATCTTATAATACTCAAGGTTATTCCATAGTTCTATAAAATGTTGTCTAGATTACTTAGAAGAAAAGTGTGTTCTGGCCTTCTCTGTATGTAGTAGGTCCTGTTGTCTCGTCTCCACAGAGACCTTAATAGTGTTTGTAGTATAGACTATAGACCCCAAAATACTTTCAGCCCCTGCTCCTTCCATAACCTTTGAGGAGAGCCAGAACCCAAGCCCTCCTCCGTGGCCAACGTTTGGCCAACAGGAGAAGTCTCACATTCGACCAGCAAAGATTGGCCCACACGATGGCGCCACTAGAGTAGTGACATCGTCGCCACACCCACGGGGGGTCCAGGAGCAGAAGCTGTTTCACACGGCCGACATCCCAGAAGAGTTGCGAGGAGTCTCAGTGAAAGATCTTGTGAAAGCTCTCGGTTAGTATCGGTGCTTTGTCTTAACACTTCTTGCTGACCAGTAAATAACTCGTAGTGCCTGTGATGTCTCATTTGGTTAGTATCAGTGCTTCTCTTAACACTTCCTGCTGACCAGTAAATAACTCGTAGTGCCTGTGATGTCTCATTTGGTTAGTATCAGTGCTTCTCTTAACACTTCCTGCAGACCAGTAAATAACTCGTAGTGCCTGTGATGTCTCATTTGGTTAGTATCAGTGCTTCTCTTAACACTTCCTGCTGACCAGTAAATAACTCGTAGTGCCTGTGATGTCTCATTTGGTTAGTATCAGTGCTTCTCTTAACACTTCCTGCTGACCAGTAAATAACTCGTAGTGCCTGTGATGTCTCATTTGGTTAGTATCAGTGCTTCTCTTAACACTTCCTGCTGACCAGTAAATAACTCGTAGTGCCTGTGATGTCTCATTTGGTTAGTATCAGTGCTTCTCTTAACATTTCCTGCTGACCAGTAAATAACTCGTAGTGCCTGTGATGTCTCATTTGGTTAGTATCAGTGCTTCTCTTAACACTTCCTGCTGACCAGTAAATAACTCGTAGTGCCTGTGATGTCTCATTTGGTTAGTATC
>JAODUO010000330.1:330000-382500 GCA_025642075.2 Ridgeia piscesae
CACACAGTGGACTTGATTGAGGTGTATACCTGCTCCTTTGTTATGTTTTGTATCACACAGTGGACTTGATTGAGGTGTATACCAGCTCCTTTATTATGTTTTTGTATCACACAGTGGACTTGATTGAGGTGTATACCTGCTCCTTTGTTATGTTTTGTGTCACACAGTGGACTTGATTGAGGTGTATACCTGCTCCTTTAGTAAGCTTTGTATCGCACAGTGGACTTGATTGAGTTGTATACCTGCTCCTTTATTATGTTTTGTATCACACAGTGGACTTGATTGAGGTGTATACCTGCTCCTTTGTTATGTTTTGTGTCACACAGTGGACTTGATTGAGGTGTATACCTGCTCCTTTAGTAAGCTTTGTATCGCACAGTGGACTTGATTGAGTTGTATACCTGCTCCTTTATTATGTTTTGTATCACACAGTGGACTTGATTGAGGTGTATACCAGCTCCTTTATTATGTTTTTGTATCACACAGTGGACTTGATTGAGGTGTATACCTGCTGCTGTATTATGTTTTGTATCATACAGTGGACTTGATTGAGGTGTATACCTGTTCCTTTATTATGTTTTGTATCATACAGTGGACTTGATTGAGGTGTATACCTGTTCCTTTATTATCTTTTTGTATCACACAGTGGACTTGATTGAGGTGTATACCTGCTCCTTTATTATCTTTTTGTATCACACAGTGGACTTGATTGAGGTGTATACCTGTTCCTTTATTATGTTTTGTATCATACAGTGGACTTGATTGAGGTGTATACCTGTTCCTTTATTATCTTTTTGTATCACACAGTGGACTTGATTGAGGTGTATACCTGCTGCTTTATTATCTTTTTGTATCACACAGTGGACTTGATTGAGGTGTATACCTGTTCCTTTATTATCTTTTTGTATCACACAGTGGACTTGATTGAGGTGTATACCTGCTCCTTTATTATCTTTTTGTATCACACAGTGGACTTGATTGAGGTGTATACCTGTTCCTTTATTATGTTTTGTATCATACAGTGGACTTGATTGCGGTGTATACCTGTTCCTTTATTATCTTTTTGTATCACACAGTGGACTTGATTGAGGTGTATACCTGCTGCTTTATTATCTTTTTGTATCACACAGTGGACTTGATTGAGGTGTATACCTGCTCCTTTAGTAAGCCATTCACTGGTGTACTGTTTGTTGTATCTAACAATATACATCAACTGTTCATTATTTATTACTGAGTGTCAAAACACTAATAAGTGTACATACATCATATATAGGAAGCTTGTTCTTGCTGGCTGAGGGGTTGCGAGCTGTAAGCTTTTACCTGCATGTTGCTTGTGGGTGTGGAGCTGGGCCTGAAATATATACACCAGCTAAATATTAGCGGGTCTTGGGGTTACTGTTTATCATTTACCTGGGAAACATTTAATAAAAAGTAATCATTTTTGATTAATGATTTGTCTAAATATGGATTAGGTTTAGTTTGCTGTTAGACGGTTGGAACCCCCTGTCTTCTAGCAACTATATTGTTCTGCTTTAGGGGAAAGTAGGGTGAACGGAAATGGGGTGACGCCCCCTCGTACCCCACCCGGAACCCCGAAGAAAACCCTTTCACGGAGCTCCAGTCCGAAACCCATCTCAGGTAGTATTCAGCAAGTTCATTCATACATAAAATGTCACTGTCTTCAGTTATCATGATATGCTATTCATATTTAATATAATGAGTGTTTATTTCTTTTTTGTCATGAGTGTTATGAAAAATGAGAGAAAAATCTTTGGAATTAATTAGTTCATGTTATGAAATATTGAAGTTTTATCATTTGAATTGGATAACCATAAACATATCGGCAGGTAAAACGGAGGATATGATGTCTCTTACACAGGGCCTGATTCCGTTAAACTAAAGGTGGGTTTACACTGCAGTGAGGCGATTAAGAAAGGTCAAGGCCGAACGATGTAGCTATGTTCCCTCATTCACTCACACAGATACTATGTTCCCTCATTCACTCACACAGATACTATGTTCCCTCATTCACTCACACAGATACTATGTTCCCTCATTCACTCACACAGATACTGTGTTCCCTCATTCACTCACACAGATACTATGTTCCCTCATTCACTCACACAGATACTTTAACAAGATTTAACAAGATTTAACAAGATTGCCACCTAGAGATTCAACTCTAGATGGCAGGTGGACTAGGAAGCCATTTGGCTTATCGAGAGTCCAACTATCTATAAGTATACCCCGCCCTTCTTAGGTATATGTCAATTTTATTTTTAAATATATTAACACTACTAGCACCTACACAATCAGCTGATAATCTGTTCCATTCGTTTACTGTTCTTTGTGAAAATGAAAATTTTCTAATATCTAGTCTACACTGCTTCTTTGCTAATGTAACTCCATGTCCTCTAGTCCTTCTCTCTTCCTTGACTGTGAAAAAAATATTTCTGTCAATATTTTCATACCCATTCAATATTTTAAACACCTCAATCTGATCTCCTCTCAATACTGTGTTCCCTCATTCACTCACACAGATACTATGTTCCCTCATTCACTCACACAGATACTATGTTCCCTCATTCACTCACACATATACTATGTTCCCTCATTCACTCACACAGATACTATGTTCCCTCATTCACTCACACAGATACTATGTTCCCTCATTCACTCACACAGATACTATGTTCCCTCATTCACTCACACAGATACTATGTTCCCTCATTCACTCACACAGATACTGTTCCCTCATTCACTCACACAGATACTATGTTCCCTCATTCACTCACACAGATACTATGTTCCCTCATTCACTCACACATATACTATGTTCCCTCATTCACTCACACATATACTATGTTCCCTCATTCACTCACACAGATACTATGTTCCCTCATTCACTCACACATATACTATGTTCCCTCATTCACTCACACAGATACTATGTTCCCTCATTCACTCACACAGATACTATGTTCCCTCATTCACTCATACAGATACTGTTCCCTCATTCACTCACACAGATACTATGTTCCCTCATTCACTCACACAGATACTATGTTCCCTCATTCACTCACACAGATACTATGTTCCCTCATTCACTCACACATATACTATGTTCCCTCATTCACTCACACAGATACTATGTTCCCTCATTCACTCACACAGATACTATGTTCCCTCATTCACTCACACAGATACTATGTTCCCAGGAGCACCAAACAAGGCAAGTCGTCCCATTGCCATCCCATCAGCCAAGAAGGCGGATCTGCTGAGGGGGGGTGCCAGTCCAGGCCACTCCCCCACCCCCTCAGTGACACCCCCTCGTACCCCTCCCTCATCCCGCAATGAGTCGGCGGGGGCATCATACACCACCCCTCCACAGACGCCACCTAGTGTTAGACATACACTCCTGGCTGGTCGGGGGTCGCCAGGTCAAAGGTTGGTTATATTTCTACCTACATAAGTTACCCAGCAATGTTTCAGGGTGAAGGCATTCACCCATGTAACACGTTTGAAAATTGTGTCACGTTGTTTCAGCATGTCCCAGAAATACGTGTAGGTCACATGGTCATACACACAGCGTAACGTAATGCTAATATGTGTCTCACAAAGTTGGTGCCTGAGTTAATGACCTTTTTCAAAAGACAATAATGTGACAGGCCAGCAAAAATCACCTGTTGCACAATGTTACAATTAAAATTATCACTGCAAAAAGTTATAAAAATATGAGTGAGATATCAATTTATTGCTAAATGAATTCCTTACTATAATAAAATTATAGTATCTCTGTTACATCAGAGTTAACAAACATTCAGTATGACACTGTTTCATACATTGTTAGAAAATAAATGTATGCCTGCTTGTATTGTGAGTACTGAGGAGACACCCGTGAGATTTGTCACAATGTCTGCCTGATTGTACTGTGAGTACTGAGGAGACACCCATGAGATTTGTCACAATGTCTGCCTGATTGTACTGTGAGTACTGAGGAGACACCCGTGAGATTTGTCACAATATCTGCCTGCTTGTACTGCGAGTACTGAGGAGACACCTGTGAGATTTGTCACAAGGTATGCCTGCTTGTATTGTGAGTACTGAGGAGACACCTGTGAGATTTGTCACAATGTATGCCTGCTTGTATTGTGAGTACTGAGGAGACACCTGTGAGATTTGTCACAATGTATGCCTGCTTGTACTGTGAGTACTGAGGAGACACCTGTGAGATTTGTCACAATGTATGCCTGCTTGTACTGTGAGTACTGAGGAGACACCTGTGAGATTTGTCACAATGTATGCCTGCTTGTACTGTGAGTACTGAGGAGACACCTGTGAGATTTGTCACAATGTATGCCTGCTTGTACTGTGAGTACTGAGGAGACACCTGTGAGATTTGTCACAATGTATGCCTGATTGTACTGTGAGTACTGAGGAGACACCTGTGAGATTTGTCACAATGTATGCCTGCTTGTACTGTGAGTACTGAGGAGACACCTGTGAGATTTGTCACAATGTATGCCTGCTTGTACTGTGAGTACTGAGGAGACACCTGTGAGATTTGTCACAATGTATGCCTGCTTGTACTGTGAGTACTGAGGAGACACCTGTGAGATTTGTCACAATGTATGCCTGCTTGTACTGTGAGTACTGAGGAGACACCTGTGAGATTTGTCACAATGTATGCCTTATTGTACTGTGAGTACTGAGGAGACGCCTGTGAGATTTGTCACAAGGTATGCCTGCTTGTACTGTGAGTACTGAGGAGACACCTGTGAGATTTGTCACAATGTATGCCTGCTTGTACTGTGAGTACTGAGGAGACACCTGTGAGATTTGTCACAATGTATGCCTGATTGTACTGTGAGTACTGAGGAGACACCTGTGAGATTTGTCACAATGTATGCCTGATTGTACTGTGAGTACTGAGGAGACACCTGTGAGATTTGTCACAATGTATGCCTGCTTGTACTGTGAGTACTGAGGAGACACCTGTGAGATTTGTCACAATGTATGCCTGCTTGTACTGTGAGTACTGAGGAGACACCTGTGAGATTTGTCACAATGTATGCCTGATTGTACTGTGAGTACTGAGGAGACACCCGTGAGATTTATCTCAATGTATGCCTGCTTGTACTGTGAGTACTGAGGAGACACCTGTGAGATTTGTCACAATGTATGCCTGCTTGTACTGTGAGTACTGAGGAGACACCTGTGAGATTTGTCACAATGTATGCCTGCTTGTACTGTGAGTACTGAGGAGACACCTGTGAGATTTGTCACAATGTATGCCTGCTTGTACTGTGAGTACTGAGGAGACACCTGTGAGATTTGTCACAATGTATGCCTGCTTGTACTGTGAGTACTGAGGAGACACCCGTGAGATTTGTCACAATGTATGCCTGCTTGTACTGTGAGAACTGAGAAGACACTCGTGACATTTGTCACAATGTCGTCACGTGACGTTGAACTTTCTCCCCAGTGGTAGTCCACAAGCCACTAGTCTCAGCTCAAGTCCACAGCAAGAAGTTGCTCACGCGACACTCCGTGCATCGTCATCATCACCCATATGCACACCAGGTGTCACTTCAACACATGGACAGCCAATGAGGGGACACTTCAGTATCGGTGCCTCACTGCCTCGTGAGGAGCTCAAGTAAGATGAGTGGGAAATGTGAGGATGTTTCATTTACATTGTACATGTTTACCTCTCAAGAAACACTGTAGAGAGCTCTGAATGTTTAGTGTACTTCCCCTAGCTTACTTTAACCAGGTAAATATATACAGTACACTCTCCAGTGTTTCATGAGATGTAAATATAAATACAATGTAAACAATTTGTGCTGTTGATTTGTGTTGTGTAATGTATTTATTTAGTTAATGGATTGCCCTGTCCATTTCATCATCTTTTTCTAATGACAGATTTGTCAGCCGTCAAAGAATGGATGCCGAAGACATATTTGTTTTTTGCTTATTTTCCCTTGTTTGTATGTTGTGCCAAAAATGCAGCAGTTATTGATTAAGATGAGTTATTTTGCTTGAATGTAGAATTTTTTCCGTTTCTTGGTTGAATTAGTATGTATACCACTCAAGAAACTTTTATGATTTTATCCAAATCATTTTTATTGCATCTCACAGCCTTTTTCAACAGATGAATTTACGGTCTTAGGTTATGTCACATGACCCATGTAAAGATTGTGTTGCTTTGTCTCAGTTATCATTACAACACATTTACGGTCTTAGGTTGTGTCACATGACCCATGTAAAGATTGTATTGCTTTGTCACAGTTATCATTACAACAAATTTACAGTCTTAGGTTGTGTCACATGACCCATGTAAAGATTGTGTTGCTTTGTCACAGTTATCATTACAACAAATTTACAGTCTTAGGTTGTGTCACATGACCCATGTAAAGATTGTGTTGCTTTGTCTCAGTTATCATTACAACAAATTTACAGTCTTAGGTTGTGTCACATGACCCATGTAAAGATTGTGTTGCTTTGTCTCAGTTATCATTACAACAAATTTGCACTCTTCAGTTGTATCACATGACCCATGTAAAGATTATCTTGTGTCACATGACACCATGTGAATATTATGTTGCTTTGTCTCAGTTATCACTACAACAAATTTTCCAGTTATTGTTTCGAATCTATTACAGACTTTCACCGAAACTTGCGAGGAAAGACCGCAAGTCAGAAAGAGGACGCAGCCTGCGTGCGAGATGTGACAGGGCTCTGTCGCCAGTGCCGCGGAAGATTAGTGACGGGTCACTGGGTCCGACACAGCCTCACGTTGTCTGCAAGGAGGCCATGTCACCGTCGGTGGCGCAGTGTCTTAGGGCAGTGTATGCGGCGTTCGTCTGGCATGAGGGGATTGTGCACGACGCGATGGCGTGTGCGTCTTTCCTCAAGTTCCACCCGGACCTGCCGAGGACAAAACGATATCCACGCAAGTCAACCGTGAAGAAGGATGCGGCAGGCCCAATGCCTGCTCGCAGATACACAACCTCGGAGGTCGCGAACCTCAATATGAACGAAGCGGTGAAGGTCATTGAGTGCATCCGTTCGAAGGAACGACATAACTCCGAGAGTAAGACGCTTGATAAAGACCCCGTTGGGGATGCTTCCGTTTCCGCGACAGACACAGCGCCACCTGGTGGCAGCGACGCGGACAAGGAGTCGGAGTTGCCGCCGACATTGCGTCATCTGCTGCACTTCTGGGAGGAGTTGTCGATGACAACGCTGAGGGTGATCGAACAAAACCTGATCCTGCCGAGCTGCATGGCAAACTCACGGACGCGACGGAATGACAGAAAGGACGAGGAGAAGGGGAGGGAGAAGAAATCGAACCTGCAGAAGGGTAACCTGTTTGGGGAGGCGGCGGGGATGGGGCATGGAGGCGGGGGGGAGAAGGAGGTGATGTGTGAGCTGTGTGGGGTGGTGCGCCCTCACCCCGTCACCTACCACATGCGGGCGTCACACCCGGGGTGTGGGAAGCATGCGGGGGGGCAGGGCTACAACAGCGCCGGCAACTTCTGCGAGGGCTGGGCAGGAAACTGCGGCGATGGCGGCATAGGTGGCAGCACCTGGTACCTGATGTGTAGCCGGTGTCGCGATAAGTACCACCGGGAGAAACGACAAAAGGCGAGGGATAAGACAAAGAAGGTACGTACAACAACATGTCACAAAGACAACAACCTGTCACACACTCAACAGCCTGTCCCAGGTACAACATGTCACACATACAACAACCTGTCAAAAATACAACAACCTTCCACACATACAACAACATGTCACACATACAACAACATCTACAGAGTTCCTTGGTGTTGGTGGTAACCACAGACGGATTTTTTATTTCCTTGGGATTACTTGTAATTAACTAATTCATTATGTTATATGCAATTGTTTTAATTATATATAATTTTATTTATATTTTTGATTAAATTCAGTGTTAATTAATCTACATGTTATCAACTTTAATCGACTGCTCTGTTCAGTCTCTGTGGCTCACAAAGTAAATAGACTTATTATTACTTATTACAGGTTCGCAAGAAAGGGACGGTGATGAAGCCAGTGTCACCTGTGATGACACCGACTGTCCACAGTAGTGCAGCACATGTCATCATGATGGAGAACTCAATGTTTCTGCTCGGTCTCGCGAGTGCCTCAGGCCTCAGTCTGCCCCAACATACGATGCATCAGAAATGCAGCACACGATGTGACTCGTCTCTACCGAGCGTCTCCGAGGATTCGTTCCCCGAGCAGTATCCCTTCCCCCAAGTCATGTTCCGCTATCTGTCACAACATGGAGCCACCGCTGCCGATTCCGCGTTCGCCGACGATGTGATATTCCGGGAGAACTCGATGGCGCGTGGGCTGAGCAAGTCTGGCAATTTTGAGGGGCTCGAGTTGCAGTTAGCAGAAGTGGTGAAGCAGTTGGCAGCCAATGAGAGCACAGCTCAGGAGGAACAGGTGAGTGTCTCAATTGTCTACATTTGCAGTGTGTCACATAAGTCTACACAGTCCACTGATTGGCAGGAGCCAGTGTTAGATGCTCTTGTTTCTTCCGTTTGTGAAGTGTACATGTAGTCACATACAGTTGCCATACGTTTGCTTGCAATGTTCTTGATTTTGTTTTTATATCCTTTGGATCAGTCTTTGAATAAAATTCTTTATTTTGCCAGCAGAGGGCGCTACTGGTGTGCAGTCGTAGTACGGAAGTGAGTCCGGGAGAGACGGACTTTCAGTCCCAGTCGTCACGCCACGTTCTCTTCCAGCGGAGTGTCTCCGAGATGCCGACCAGTGGCTCCCTCGTGCAGAACAGTGCAGACAACAACCAGGGTTCTCTGGCGACACCAGCTCGTCGCCGCAACAACAGTGGTAGTTCCACAGGTAGGTGGCCTCACACAGGTAGTTCCACAGATAGGTGGCCTCACACAGGTAGTTCCACAGGTAGGTGGCCTCACACAGGTAGTTCCACAGGCAGGTGGCCTCACACAGGTAGTTCCACAGGTAGGTGGCCTCACACAGGTAGTTCCACAGGCAGGTGGCCTCACACAGGTAGTTCCACAGGTAGGTGGCCTCACACAGGTAGTTCCACAGGTAGGTGGCCTCACACAGGTAGTTCCACAGGCAGGTGGCCTCACACAGGTAGTTCCACAGGTAGGTGGCTTCACACAGGTAGTTCCACAAATAGGTGGCCTCACACAGGTAGTTCCACAGGTAGATTGCTTCACACGGGTAGTTCCACAGGTAGGTGACCTCACACAGGTAGTTCCACAGATAGGTGGCCTCACACAGGTAGTTCCACAGGTAGATTGCCTCACACGGGTAGTTCCACAGATAGGTGACCTCACACAGGTAGTTCCACAGATAGGTGACCTCACACAGGTAGTTCCACAGATAGGTGGCCTCACACAGGTAGTTCCACAGGTAGGTGACCTCACACAGAAAGGTTTTATATATTACTTTGCGATTGTAATGATTTGGCATGCTCACTTATTAAGTGGTGCATAAAACATGTATAAAAATAAAAACTAGTGCCCACCCAATGCCCACCCGCCCAATGTCCACCCGCCCGCCTGCCCGTCCACCCGCCTGCAAATGGTGTTCTCATTTAATCCCATTCAACCCCAAAACATCTAACGTATGTGTTATTTTTGTTGGAAATGTTATTGTGCATATGATTGACCTAAAGCTTGTCATAACAATATGTTGTTTATTGCTGTACTAATAATTAGAAAGAACATTTATCATCTTAGCATCTGTAATGAACACAATATACATGAAGTCATTGTTGATTGTAGTTATTGTGGGGACACCGGCAATCAGTTTACTTAATCATTATCATCTTACATTTGAATACTTAAAACAACTGGTTACAGCCTCAACTCACTCAGCTGTCAAACCAGTATTGGACGTCATTTATCTATTGTACGTCATTTGTCAATGCTTTTTGACTGTTTATCTTCAGTAGGTATGATTTATACAATTTCAAACAAAGCCTACCTAACCCCATCTCTAAAACATCTCACCTAGTGATGATGTTGCAGATGGAGGTCTGTCGCTGCTGAAGCATCCGTCGGCTGCGATGACGCGTCTACTTCAATCGACAACAGGAAATGACACTGGTGACCCGACCCTGCAGCGTCCGGTTGTGTCATTTGTCATCCAACAGCACTGTCTGGACAGTCTACAACTGGCCATGAGACAGGCCCTAAGGAAGGCCGCATGTCGGGTGTTTGCCCTGCAGGTAGGGGGTCATCTCAGAATATGGCAGTGTGTTGGGAGTTCTGTAGGTAAGGGATCATCTCAGAATATGGCGGTGTGTTGGGGGTTTGCCCTGCAGATAAGGGGTCATCTCAGAATACTGTGGCGTGGTTGGGTTTAGCTCTCAAACATGGCAGTGTGTTTGGGGTTAGCTCTGCAAGTAAAGGGTGATCTAAAAATATGTCAGTATAGTGCTAGGTAAGGGGGCATGTCAAAACACGGCGGTGTCTCAAGTGTTTGGTCTGTAGATCAGGGGTTGTTTCAAACCATGGCAGCATGTGTTGCATTTAGTCTGCAGGGGGTCATCTGGAAATATCGATATTGTTTGAAATCGGTTTCAGGTGGTCGTATAGGTGTGTAGAGTTCTAGAATACATGAGTCACGCATGAGTAGGCAATCACTGGCACCATGATGTCTGTATGATGTCTGTATGATATCTGTATGATGTCTATATAATGGCACAACCTAAGCACAGTGACACTTGTGTTGATATTAGAACAGCATATTGTGGGGCAGTGACGACAGCTTTGGACAATTGGTCAAGAGAGTTTGAGTCTGAATCTCTTGGTCAACTGTCCGCAGAGCTCTAGTCACTGCCCCATACTGCCCAGTTCAGTTGTCTGTGTTTGAAACCTCTTCAACTGTCTTCTTCTTTCTATGTCTTCTTCTCACCACTCTGTGTCACCCACATGTTTGTGACTAGAGTATTGTCAAGCTTGTTGTCAAGCTCAAAGTTGTCTTTCTCTAGAATTAGTGAGTCCACTACAGGCTACACATTTACCCCCTGTGTGGGATCTTTTATTTCCCCTGGCAAACACCATATAGAAGGGACCACCAGCTTTTCGTGTCTTTTCCGAAAGACATAGGCAAATGTGGGGTGAACGAAATTGCCTAAGTTTTGAAACGGCGGCTGGTGTGATTGAACCTCCGTCCCCTCGATTGACAGTCCGGCACTCTACCATGCAACCACCTCTCCTCACGTTAGGCGAGTTCTTTTAGTCCCCAACACTTTGGTTCACTTGGCTGTATTAACAGGTGGATGCTGTGTGACATCATAACTCCCAGTGACGTTGAGATGATGGTCAGTTGAACAGGTCTGCCAGGAAGTAAGTGTGAAAAGGTAAACCACAGTATCCAATCCAGAACTGCTCAAAGCGCTTTACCCATAACTCCCTGGCAAACCTGCTCAATCGAACACTATCTCGGCTTCTCTGGGAACCATTAAGCCATGCTGCAATTGATGCACAAATTCTATTCGTTCATACACAAATATCCACCACTGTTTATAGCCAGATACTCATTCATCCAGCTGTGTGAACTGGAGCTGTGTAGTGATAATAACTTGCCCAACGTTTGGTAGGATAGGATTCAAACCCGGGTTCTCTTAGTTGGGGCCCAAAGCTCTAACCAGTGTGCGACTACACAGTGTGTAGTCATGATGTCACACAGCGTCATTGTGTGAGAAGTGACCGTGAGGTAAAGAGAAGTGACCTTGAGGTAGAGAGAAGTGACCTTGAGGTAGAGAGAAGTGACCTTGAAGTAGAGAGAAGTGACCTTGAGGTAGAAATATGTGACCTTGAGGTAGAGATATGTGACCTTGAGGTAGAGAGAAGTGACCTTGAGGTAGAAAGATGTGACCTTGATGTAGAGAGAAGTGACCTTGAGGTAGAGACGAGAAGACGTGTGTTTTGTTTCAGGCCTTCAACTGGCTACTGCGGAATGTCACCCAGGCGACCTGTCTCCATGACCTCATGTGGTACTTTGTCGCCGCCCTCACCCCACTTCCTGCAGAGATGGATGAGTCTGCTGCCCCTCCCGAGAAAAAGGAAAAGAAGGATCCGGATCTGGTATGTAATGTTTAGATATTTTATCCAGTGCTAGTGTTTATATTTATCAAAGTATTTATTAATTTAATGATGTTAAATTGCATCTTAACTCAAATTATGTTGGCAATTTTTTATTTTCTTTCTGGAATATAAATATCTTTAAAAGAAGTGTTCTTAGTTTCTCTGTGCATGTTAGTTGGAATATTTTTGTTTTTATATTCCTAAGAGTGTTCATTTCTATCAAACAATCAGTCAATCAATCAGTCAATCAGTCAATCAATCAAGCAATCAATCAATCAATCGATCAGTGTATCGATTTATTTCAAAACACATGAGAAACAAAACAAGTCAAATAATACCTAATAATAAGTGATGTGGTAAGATAGAAACCAATGAAGGAATATGCTTTGAAACGGAGTAGAAATGAAATTATACACTTTATAAGTGTCTACCCCTGCGGAATATTTTACAAAATAAATGGCCATACTAAAGTAGTAATTGTAATCATTCAGTTACACTAGGAATAAGCACGTATAGTCATATACATAACAATGATTCACTTGTCATGATACGATGTATTTCTACGTCTACATAATATATTTGCTTGAGAGTATATCAACGTAAAGACACCTATGACAAGGGTTCAACATTTGTCACTGTGTCAAGTCTGTTGTGTGTGTTTTATAGAACAGGGCATCTCCGTGTGTCATTTAGTGATTGTTACATTCCCAAGATTGCATTTGGCAGGACAAGGGGATCAGCGTGTGTCACCACCCCCTGTCGGACGTGACAGTAGCAGGGGAGGCCGTCCACCCTCTGCCTCACACCTTCCACACCTTCCTACAGACCATCTCTGACGTCATGATGTTTCTTCCACCTGGTAGTGCCCTACAGGTACACGTCACACGTCGCATGTCACACGTCATGTGACACTCGACTTGGTTGTTGTGTTTTATCATTCTGCACTGTTATCGTGTTACTTGTTTCTTATCGAGTCCGCAGGATCCTGACATCATATGGTTTGTTTATATCAGGGTTAACAATATGTGAATGAATTTTACCAATTTTAGTTATCTAGAGACAGTGTTTAAATAAGGTTTATTATTGTTGTTAGGGTTAACCATATCCTATCATAGTACTTATTAATTTAACTGTCAAGTTGCAGTTATTTGCACTGTCAAGTTGCATTTATAGCTCTATTTATTTAGTGATGCAGTTTTAGTTTATGTAGTTACATTTTAGTCCTTGTCATATCACTCTGAGTGCGCCGACTGCTGTTAGCTGTCAGATCTAAGATACCGTTGAAGGTCTATTTTTGACACTTTGCATAGCTGTTTCTTTTAAAGTCAGAATGTTAGTAAAATACACAATGGAATGCACAAACGCTCTAGTTGGCATCCCATTTTTGAAGGGCAACATTTCAGTTTAATGTGAACTCAACCCGTGGAACCTTAACGTGGTTTGTAGAACCCTGCAGGCATAGCTTGCAGGGTGAGACATGAAAGGAATGTGTGTTTCTAGCGAATGTTCCAGTAACTGTGTTGTTTGTGTCACAGCAAATGGCCGTGCGTTGCTGGTGCCTCAAGTTCCAGGCGTCTGACCACTTGTTCCTGCATAAGAGTCACGTCTTCAGCAACATCAGCAAGATCCTCTCCAAGTCAGACGAGGGTTGGGGCGCTCCTCTCATTGACCCCAGCACCAAGCCTGCTGTGAGTGTCTGAGTGGGGGTGAATGGAAGGTCAAATGAGGGTTGGGGTGTTATCTGGTTAACCCCAGCACCAAGCCTGCAGTGAGTGTCTGAGTGGGGGTGAATGGAAGGTCAAATGAAGGTTGGGGTGTTATCTGGTTAACCCCAGCACCAAGCCTGCTGTGAGTGTCTGAGTGGGGGTGAATAGAAGGTCAAATGAGGGTTGGGGTGTTATCTGGTTAACCCCAGCACCAAGCCTGCAGTGAGTGTCTGAGTGGGGGTGAATAAAAGTCACAAACAATTGTCATCGCTAGTGCCCTGGCAAGTCTCATAACATTTGCCACAGTAAAAGTGTCACAGCAAAAACATGACAGTGACAGTCACAGCACAAGTGTCACAGGACGTGTCATTGAAAAAGGACACAGCTAAATTGGCAACCTACTAAAGAACTAACTCCATAAATAAGAATATTTGTTTTATATCATAAAATATACATTGAGTATGGTTAGTTGTGCATGTTTTTATTAATGTCTTCTAATCAATTTCAGTATAACTTCACAGGTTAAACTATTAGGATAACAATTATTACAAGTTGGTTTTACTGTGTTCTGCAAGAGTTCTAGAGATGTAAGTGAATGTGTTGTCGCTGCAGGTGGTTCCACGTGTCGAGTCACTCAAGGACCTCACTGGCATTGACATCAAAGCCTCCAGTCGTCAGGCCATGATAGCCAGTCTAACAGGTAACCCTCACATAGCCAGTCTAACAGGTAACCCTGAAATAGCCAGTCTAACAGGTAACGCTGACATAGCCAGTCTAACAGGTAACCCTGACATAGCCAGTCTAACAGGTAACCCTGACATAGCCAGTCTAACAGGTAACCCTCACATAGCCAGTCTAACAGGTAACCCTGAAATAGCCAGTCTAACAGGTAACGCTGACATAGCCAGTCTAACAGGTAACCCTGACATAGCCAGTCTAACAGGTAACCCTGACATAACCAGTCTAACAGGTAACCCTCACATAGCCAGTCTAACAGGTAACCCTCACATAGCCAGTCTAACAGGTAACCCTGACATAGCCAGTCTAACAAGTAACACTGACATAGCCAGTCTAACAGGTAACCCTCACATAGCCAGTCTAACAGGTAACCCTGACATAGCCAGTCTAACAGGTAACACTGACATAGCCAGTCTAACAGATAACACTGACATAGCCAGTCTAACAGGTAACACTGATAATTTTTAAACGTATAATAACCAGTCATTGTACAAGAGTTAATAATATCCACGTCATCTATAAACTTTATCTCTGTCACCACTACACAAGGTACACCAAAATAATGAAATGTCAAACAATTGATATTTCCAGTAAGTTGCCTGTTGCTTTCGAAATTATGCACGAAGTCTCCGTCAGACTCGTCCTTTGAATGTTGATAATGGTTAAATATGTGAATGAGATTACAGCTGCAACATGACGTCTCCTAGAGCAAACATTAATGCATACATTTGACACTTTATCTTTAAAAAGAAACAAAAATTTCAAAACAATATGACAAGTACAAGTTGAGGCATCCATTCTTAGACCACTTGACAGAGTCAGCCGTTCACATTGCTTGTTGTGTTTGTCACTAGATGGCAGCACCGAGACATTTTGGGAGAGTGGCGATGAGGATCGCAACAAGACGAAGACGCTGACGGTGACGTGTAACAACCGACACATGCCAAGTGTGTTGTGTCTACACATTGACAACACACGTGACCTCGGGGTATGACCTTTTGCCTCACTTCATCCAGACAGGTCTATAGAAGCAATGTGCTGTGGTTGATTCCAGACAGGTCTATAGAAGCAATGTGCTGTGGTTGATTCCAGACAGGTCTATAGAAGCAATGTGCTGTGGTTGATTCCAGACAGGTCTATAGAGGCAATGTGCTGTGGTTGATTCCAGACAGGTCTATAGAAGCAATGTGCTGTGGTTGATTCCAGACAGGTCTATAGAAGCAATGTGCTGTGGTTGATTCCAGACAGGTCTATAGAGGCAATGTGCTGTGGTTGATTCCAGACAGGTCTATAGAAGCAATGTGCCGTGGTTGATTCCAGACAGGTCTATAGAGGCAATGTGCCGTGGATGATTCCAGACAGGTCTATAGAGGCAATGTCCGGTGTTGATTCCAGACTGGTCTATAGAGGCAATGTGCCGTGGTTGATTCCAGACAGGTCTATAGAGGCAATGTGCCATGGTTGATTCCAGACAGGTCTATAGAGGCAATGTGCCATGGTTGATTCCAGACAGGTCTATAGAAGCAATGTGCCATGGTTGATTCCAGACAGGTCTATAGAGGCAATGTGCCGTGGTTGATTCCAGACAGGTCTATAGAAGCAATGTGCCGTGGTTGATTCCAGACAGGTCTATAGAAGCAATGTGCCATGGTTGATTCCAGACAGGTCTATAGAGGCAATGTGCCGTGGTTGATTCCAGACAGGTCTATAGAGGCAATGTGCCGTGGTTGATTCCAGACAGGTCTATAGAGGCAATGTGCCGTGGTTGATTCCAGACAGGTCTATAGAGGCAATGTGCCGTGGTTGATTCCAGACAGGTCTATAGAGGCAATGTGCCGTGGTTGATTCCAGACAGGTATATAGAGGCAATGTGCCGTGGTTGATTCCAGACAGGTCTATAGAGGCAATGTGCCGTGGTTGATTCCAGACAGGTCTATAGAGGCAATGTGCCGTGGTTGATTCCAGACAGGTCTATAGAAGCAATGTGCCGTGGTTGATTCCAGACAGGTCTATAGAGGCAATGTGCCGTGGTTGATTCCAGACAGGTCTATAGAGGCAATGTGCCGTGGTTGATTCCAGACAGGTCTATAGAAGCAATGTGCCGTGGTTGATTCCAGACAGGTCTATAGAGGCAATGTGCCGTGGTTGATTCCACACAGGTCTATAGAGGCAATGTGCCGTGGTTGATTCCACACAGGTCTATAGAGGCAATGTGCCGTGGTTGATTCCACACAGGTCTATAGAGGCAATGTGCCGTGGTTGATTCCAGACAGGTCTATAGAAGCAATGTGCCGTGGTTGATTCCAGACAGGTCTATAGAAGCATTGTGCTGTGGTTGATTCCAGACAGGTCTATAGAAGCAATGTGCGGTGGTTGATTCCAGACAGGTCTATAGAAGCAATGTGCTGTGGTTGATTCCAGACAGGTCTATAGAGGCAATGTGCTGTGGTTGATTCCAGACAGGTCTATAGAAGCAATGTGCTGTGGTTGATTCCAGACAGGTCTATAGAAGCAATGTGCTGTGGTTGATTCCAGACAGGTCTATAGAGGCAATGTGCTGTGGTTGATTCCAGACAGGTCTACAGAAGCAATGTGCTGTGGTTGATTCCAGACAGGTCTATAGAAGCAATGTGCTGTGGTTGATTCCAGACAGGTCTACAGAAGCAATGTGCTGTGGTTGATTGACATGGCTGATCTGTAGTTTTATATCGGTAAACAGCCTCAATTCTGCCTATTACCACTGTTGTGCGGTACTAATGCAATAGTATTTCATAATTTGAGCTGTAGGTAATTTGTAGAACATTGTATTATATATATTTTAGGTGTCAATAAACACTTCCCATTCTGATTCTTACCTTATTCATGTTAAAGTGAGAGGGAGGAGGTTTGGTTTCTATCCAGAGTTAGCAGATATAGTGATTCTAACTGAAGTCAACTGAACAACAACAACAACCCTTGACTCCTACATCTCAGTGCCCTGCAAAAGTAGTTAAGCTTTAAACTAAAACGGATTATGTTACATCTGTGACATGTGGCAATCTTTTTAGTATAAGGTGTTATGAATAAATTAATTGTAATGATTAGGACTGTTTAGTTACTTTTTTTGATAAAGTAATAAACACTAAATGGTAAAAATAAAAATGTGTATCTGAAACATTCGCCAAATATAGTTGCCCACATTCAGCTGAGATTTGATAACTTTGCTGCAGGCAGAACTTGCTTTCTCGGATTATGTTCACCAAAAATAAACAATTCCTTAGAAATTAATTAACCTTTTTTATTATTTGGTACAATAGAAACTTTAGGAGCTGCATTAGACCAAAACCAGATCTTATATAATAATTACAATAGATTTTACACATTTACGATAGAGGTACACTACAAACTTTAGTAGCCACATTGGTCAAAAATGAGATCATGTTATGTAGTAATTACAATAGATTTTATACGATAGTGTAATACTGTCCACTGTTACACCTGGTGGGACACACCAGAGAAAGACGAATGAGAAGATTGAGTTGAGGGTCTGTCTGAGTCCATCTCAGTAGCATTCACAATGGACCTTGGTGTGTCACTGGATGTTTTGTTTACTATTTGAACATACTTTAGCATCAAAAGTTGTGTAAATGTCAAACATTGCTATAGAGCTTGCAGCATAGACATAGAGCATTATGTTGATTCATTAAAACAATAAATATAAAGCACAATGTTATATTGCCTCAGGTTATCAATTTACCAACATAAGACTGTTGTGTAAAAGAAGCAGTACTTTTAATAGGAACTCTGAAGTTTTATTGGCACTTGTGTAGAATTTGGACCCACCTTATGTGTGCAGATATAACTGTATATTTGCCTACATTGGATACCTCACACTAACTCTAACCTAACCCTAATAAATCAGCATTCCCAGATAGATTTGTTTTACAAATATTGCATTTTAAGACCCACCCAAGTAATGCTCTGATTTGTGCCAGCCGCAAGCGTGACGGCCATGAGCTACTGCCCTGTGCACATGGAGTGAGTGATAAACAGTTTGCTTATGCCGACCACACCTTCTTATTGACCTAAACAATTTGTTAAAACGCATTGCTTATAAAACACAAATATGCGTGAGATGATGTCGAATGATTAAATTAACAAAGTGATGTATCAAATGTTGGCAAAGATACAGTTATAACAACAAAATTGAGGTGGGTCCGAATTCTACACAAGTGCCGTTTTATTAGCCAAAGTAGTTTCCGGATGTTGATGTTATTCTGTCAACGTTGAGTGTCTGTTATGGTTGTTTTGTGATGTTTGTGGTTTGACCTCAGAACAAAAGTGTCATCTGTGGTTGTTTTGTGATGTTTGTGGTTTGATCTCAGAACAAATGTGTCATCTGTGGTTGTTTTGTGATGTTTGTGGTTTGACCTCAGAACAAAAGTGTCATCTGTGGTTGTTTTGTGATGTTTGTGGTTTGACCTCAGAACAAAAGTGTCATCTGTGGTTGTTTTGTGATGTTTGTGGTTTGACCTCAGAACAAAAGTGTCATCTGTGGTTGTTTTGTGATGTTTGTGGTTTGACCTCAGAACAAAAGTGTCATCTGTGGTTGTTTTGTGATGTTTGTGGTTTGACCTCAGAACAAAAGTGTCATCTGTGGTTGTTTTAGGATGTTTGGAGTTGATGACCTCAGAATCAAACAGTGTCAGTGGTCTGTCTTTGTGATGTTTGTGGTTTGACCTCAGAACAAAAGTGTCATCTGTGGTTGTTTTGTGATGTTTGTGGTTTGACCTCAGAACAAATGTGTCATCTGTGGTTGTTTTGTGATGTTTGTGGTTTGACCTCAGAACAAAGTGTCATCTGTGGTTGTTTTGTGATGTTTGTGGTTTGACCTCAGAACAAAGTGTCATCTGTGGTTGTTTTGTGATGTTTGTGGTTTGACCTCAGAACAAAAGTCTCATCTGTGGTTGTTTTGTGATGTTTGTGGTTTGACCTCAGAACAAAAGTGTCATCTGTGGTTGTTTTGTGATGTTTGTGGTTTGTCCTCAGAACAAAGTGTCATCGGTGGTGTTCTACACGGGGCGAAGTGCTGATGACCTCAAGAAACTCAAACAGGTCAGTACAAAGACGCCTTTGTGTCACTGTTGTCAGGGATCAAGCTTGACACTCGCCTCATGCAGGGGATGAGAACTTGCTGTGATGAGAAGCTTTTCTCCTGCACCAGTCTGTCGGGAGCAGCTGTTTTCTCCTGCACCAGTCTGTCGGGAGCAGCTGTTTTCTCCTGCACCAGTCTGTCGGGAGCAGCTGTTTTCTCCTGCACCAGTCTGTCGGGAGCAGCTGTTTTCTCCTGCACCAGTCTGTCGGGAGCAGCTGTTTTCTCCTGCACCAGTCTGTCGGGAGCAGCTGTTTTCTCCTGCACCAGTCTGTCGGGAGCAGCTGTTTTCTCCTGCACCAGTCTGTCGGGAGCAGCTGTTTTCTCCTGCACCAGTCTGTCGGGAGCAGCTATTTTCTCCTGCACCAGTCTGTCGGGAGCAGCTGTTTTCTCCTGCACCAGTCTGTCGGGAGCAGCTGTTTTCTCCTGCACCAGTCTGTCGGGAGCAGCTGTTTTCTCCTGCACCAGTCTGTCGGGAACAGCTGTTTTCTCCTGCACCAGTCTGTCGGGAACAGCTGTTTTCTCCTGCACCAGTCTGTCGGGAGCAGCTATTTTCTCCTGCACCAGTCTGTCGGGAGCAGCTATTTTCTCCTGCACCAGTCGGTCGGGAGCAGCTATTTTCTCCTGCACCAGTCTGTCGGGAGCAGCTATTTTCTCCTGCACCAGTCGGTCGGGAGCAGTTTTTCTCCTGCACCAGTCTGTCAGAAACAGCTGTTTTCTCCTGCACCAGTCTATCGGGAACAGCTATTTTCTCCTGCACCAGTCTGTCGGGAGCAGCTATTTTCTCCTGCACCAGTCTATCGGGAACAGCTATTTTCTCCTGCACCAGTCTGTCGGGAGCAGCTATTTTCTCCAGCACCAGTCTGTCGGGAGCAGCTGTTTTCCACTCAGGTCTCAGGTGGTTTCCTCCAAATAGCCCAAACTAGGGCTAACACAGGAGTTGTCCTTCTCTAGAATTGGTGAGTCCACAACACATTTACCCCCTGTGTGGGATCTTTGACTTCCCCTGGCATAGACACCAGACAGAAGGGACCACCGGCTTTTAGTGTCTCTTCCAAAACACACATGCAAATGTGGGGTGAACGAAATTGTCTAAGTTTCAAAAGGCGGTAGGTGGAATTGAACCACCGTCCCCTCGATTGACAGTTCGGCACTCTACCACACGACCGCCGCTCCCCACATTTTGCAACAATATAATTCAAGCACTTGTGTTAGGTGTACATGAATATTTTATTTGTTTATTTATTTGATCATTATGTAAATGTCTTAAGGAGCACTGGTGGTGAATTTGCATAAGGTCACATTTTTATGATGTCTACCAAAAATGGGTACTTGTGATTTTTCATTTTATAGCTACTAGTCCACCAGGGAGTGGTTAAATTTCAAAATTTTGACCTCCGCCACCCACCTACAGAGCTGCTTGTGACAGTGACCTAACTGTCACACACATGTCAATTTAGAAAACGGCTTAAAAACAGCTCTGAGAAATAACAGTTTACATGACTAGTTGAACATGTTCTGTGCAGTTGAGGTGGACCGCCCCCTCCCCACCCCCCACCCCCACATGGTGTGTGTGTATCTAGAAACCTAACCCACCTCTAATCAACCTGTATCACAACACATGTGCTGCAGTTTGCTCACCGGCTGTAGTTTCTGTTTTCCCCACCAGATGGATATCGAGTCTCGCCACACCGGGTGGATCTTCGCATCCCTGCCCGACCCGAACACCAGCGTTATGAAGATCGAGGTGAAGGGGCCAGACCACAGTCTGCGACTGAGACAGATCAAGCTGCTCGGCAACATAGAGGGTGCCACAATGCTTGTCGGCCAACAGCAAAGCCCCCTGGTGATGCAGCAGAAGGACTGTGAGTCGGAAACGCTCAAGGTGTTCCGCCTGCTGACTTCTCAGGTGGGTGGTTAAACTGTGGATGTTGTCACTGCTGGAGACTTCTCAGGTGGGTGGTTACACTGTGGATGTTGTCACTGCTGGATACTTCTCAGGTGGGTGGTTACACCGTGGATGTTGTCACTGCTGGATACTTCTCAGGTGGATGGTTAAACTGTGGATGTTGTCACTGCTGGAGACTTCTCGGGTGGGTGGTTAAACTGTGGATGTTGTCACTGCTGGATACTTCTCAGGTGGGGGGTGGTTACACTGTGGATGTTGTCACTGCTGGATACTTCTCAGGTGGATGGTTACCTGTGGATGTTGTCATTGCTGGATACTTCTCAGGTGGGTGGTTACACTGAGGATGTTGTCACTGCTGGATACTTCTCAGGTGGATGGTTACACTGTAGATGTTGTCACTGCTGGAGACTTCTCAGGTGGATGGTTACCTGTGGATGTTGTCATTGCTGGATACTTCTCAGGTGGGTGGTTACACTGAGGATGTTGTCACTGCTGGATACTTCTCAGGTGGGTGGTTACACTGTGGATGTTGTCACTGCTGGTGACTTCTCAGGTGGGTGGTTACACTGAGGATGTTGTCACTGCTGGAGACTTCTCAGGTGGGTGGTTACACTGTAGATGTTGTCACTGCTGGTGACTTCTCAGGTGGGTGGTTACACTGTAGATGTTGTCACTGCTGGTGACTTCTCAGGTGGGTGGTCACACTGTGGATGTTGTCACTGCTGGATACTTCTTAGGTGGGTGGTCACACTGTGGTTGTTGTCACTGCTGGTGACTTATCGTGTGGGTGGTTACACCGTGGTTGTTGTCACTGCTGGTGACTTCTCGGGTGGGTGGTTTCACTGTGGATGTTGTCATTGCTGGTGATTTCTCAGGTGGGTGGTCACACTGTGGATGTTGTCACTGCTGGTGACTTCTCAGGTGGGTGGTTACACTGTGGATGTTGTCACTGCTGGTGACTTCTCAGGTGGGTGGTTACACTGTGGATGTTGTCACTGCTGGTGACTTCTCAGGTGGGTGGTACACTGTGGATGTTGTCACTGCTGGATACTTCTCAGGTGGGTGGTTACACCGTGGTTGTTGTCACTGCTGGATACTTCTCAGGTGGGTGGTTACACTGTGGATGTTGTCACTGCTGGATACTTCTCAGGTGGGTGGTTACACTGTGGATGTTGTCACTGCTGGATACTTCTCAGGTGGGTGGTTACACCGTGGTTGTTGTCACTGCTGGGACTTCTCAGGTGGGTGGTTACACTGTGGATGTTGTCACTGCTGGTGACTTCTCGGTGGGTGGTTACACTGGGATGTTGTCACTGCTGGTACTTCTTGATGTTGTCACTGCTGGTACTTCTCAGGTGGGTGGTACACTGTGGATGTTGTCACTGCTGGATACTTCTCAGGTGGTGGTTACCTGTGGTGTTGTCATGCTGGTACTTCTCGGTGGGTGGTTACACTGGGATGTTGTCATGCTGGTACTTCTAGGTGGGTGGTTACACTGTGGATGTTGTCACTGCTGGTACTTCTCGGTGGGTGGTACACTGTGGATGTTTTCGGTGGGTGGTACACTGGATGTTGTCACTGCTGGTGACTTCTCAGGTGGGTGGTACACTGGGTGTTGTCACTGCTGGGACTTCTCAGGTGGGTGGTCACACTATAGATGTTGTCACTGCTGGTGACTTCTCAGGTGGGTGGTCACACTGTGGATGTTGTCACTGCTGGATACTTCTCAGGTGGGTGGTCACACTGTGGATTGTTGTCACTGCTGGTGACTTATCGTGTGGGTGGTTACACCGTGGTTGTTGTCACTGCTGGTGACTTCTCAGGTGGGTGGTTACACTGTGGATGTTGTCATTGCTGGTGATTTCTCAGGTGGGTGGTTACACTGTGGATGTTGTCACTGCTGGTGACTTCTCAGGTGGGTGGTCACACTGTGGATGTTGTCACTGCTGGTGACTTCTCAGGTGGGTGGTCACACTGTGGATGTTGTCACTGCTGGTGACTTCTCAGGTGGGTGGTCACACTGTGGATGTTGTCACTGCTGGTGACTTCTCAGGTGGGTGGTTACACTGAGGATGTTGTCACTGCTGGATACTTCTCAGGTGGGTGGTTACACTGTAGATGTTGTCACTGCTGGATACTTCTCAGGTGGGTGGTCACACTGAGGATGTTGTCACTGCTGGATACTTCTCAGGTGGGTGGTTACACTGTGGATGTTGTCACTGCTGGTGACTTCTCAGGTGGGTGGTTACACTGTGGATGTTGTCACTGCTGGATACTTCTCCAGGGTGGAAGGGGTTTGGGTTACCTGTGGATGTTGTCATTGCTGGATACTTCTCAGGTGGGTGGTTACCTGTGGATGTTGTCACTGCTGGATACTTCTCAGGTGGGTGGTCACACTGAGGATGTTGTCACTGCTGGATACTTCTCAGGTGGGTGGTTACACTGTGGATGTTGTCACTGCTGGTGACTTCTCAGGTGGGTGGTCACACTGTGGATGTTGTCACTGCTGGTGACTTCTCAGGTGGGTGGTTACACTGTGGTTGTTGTCACTGCTGGTGACTTCTCGGGTGGGTGGTCACACTGTGGATGTTGTCACTGTTGGTGCCATCGATGCTGTGTTTAGCGGTATAGTCAAGTACATCAACTTTGCCATACAACAAACATCTTGCGGTGACTGTTATTTACCCCTGAAACAACTCAACCAAGGCGCAAGGAAGGGAGTGCTGAACACATTGCCAAACAAACGTGTTTTGACTTCACATAAGCATTTCAGTAAAAAAAAATTTTTATCGATAATACAACAGGGATTATTTGCATAAGTCACTGAAAAAACTGTTACGTATCTATCACACGTTGTTACCGTCCATAATGCAGCTGTTTGTGCTACAACATTGTAAAGATCATTCTGCCACCTACAAATGTGACCTGTCTGTGGGTGGCACACACTGAAGCAAAGCAATATTACTTTCAAATATATCGGCACAGTGACTGCCTTTGTGCCACAAACATCACTGGGGAACATGGCTAGGATTTAATTTGTATGTGAGAGCGGAAGTAAACTGATGGTTTCTGTGGCAGGGTTTTTATGTGAGAGCGGAAGTAAACTGATGGTTTCTGTGGCAGGTGTTTGTGTGTGAGAGCGGAAGTAAACTGATGGTTTCTGTGGCAGGTGTTTGTATGTGAGAGCGGAAGTAAACTGATGGTTTCTGTGGCAGGTGTTTGTGTGTGAGAGCGGAAGTAAACTCGTGGTTTCTGTGGCAGGTGTTTGTGTGTGAGAGCGGAAGTAAACTGATGGTTTCTGTGGCAGGTGTTTGTGTGTGAGAGCGGAAGTAAACTGGTGGTTTCTGTGGCAGGTGTTTGTGTGTGAGAGCGGAAGTAAACTGTGTTTCTGTGGCAGGTGTTTGTGTGTGAGAGCGGAAGTAAACTGATGGTTTCTGTGGCAGGTGTTTGTGTGTGAGAGCGGAAGTAAACTGGTGGTTTCTGTGGCAGGTGTTTGTGTGTGAGAGCGGAAGTAAACTGGTGGTTTCTGTGGCAGGTGTTTGTGTGTGAGAGCGGAAGTAAACTGATGGTTTCTGTGGCAGGTGTTTGTGTGTGAGAGCGGAAGTAAACTGGTGGTTTCTGTGGCAGGTGTTTGTGTGTGAGAGCGGAAGTAAACTGTGGTTTCTGTGGCAGGTGTTTGTGTGTGAGAGCGGAAGTAAACTGATGGTTTCTGTGGCAGGTGTTTGTATGTGAGAGCGGAAGTAAACTGTGGTTTCGGCAGGTGTTGTTGAGAGCGGAAGTAAACTGTGGTTTCTGTCAGGTGTTTGTGTGTGAGAGCGGAAGTAAACTGGTGGTTTCTGTGGCAGGTGTTTGTGTGTGAGAGCGGAAGTAAACTGGTGGTTTCTGTGGCAGGTGTTTGTGTGTGAGAGCGGAAGTAAACTGGTGGTTTCTGTGGCAGGTGTTTGTGTGTGAGAGCGGAAGTAAACTGGTGGTTTCTGTGGCAGGTGTTTGTGTGTGAGAGCGGAAGTAAAGGTCTGGGGAAATGTGGTTTCTGTGGCAGGTGTTTGTGTGTGAGAGCGGAAGTAAACTGGTGGTTTCTGTGGCAGGTGTTTGTGTGTGAGAGCGGAAGTAAACTGGTGGTTTCTGTGGCAGGTGTTTGTGTGTGAGAGCGGAAGTAAACTGATGGTTTCTGTGGCAGGTGTTTGTGTGTGAGAGCGGAAGTAAACTGGTGGTTTCTGTGGCAGGTGTTTGTGTGTGAGAGCGGAAGTAAACTGTGGTTTCTGTGGCAGGTGTTTGTGTGTGAGAGCGGAAGTAAACTGTGGTTTCTGTGGCAGGTGTTTGTGTGTGAGAGCGGAAGTAAACTGGTGGTTTCTGTGGCAGGTGTTTGTGTGTGAGAGCGGAAGTAAACTGGTGGTTTCTGTGGCAGGTGTTTGTGTGTGAGAGCGGAAGAAGTATAAATAACTTTCTGCGTGGTTTAGCGGAGGGGGGGGGGGGGTGGCAGGTGTTTGTGTGTGAGAGCGGAAGTAAACTGGTGGTTTCTGTGGCAGGTGTTTGTGTGTGAGAGCGGAAGTAAACTCGTGGTTTCTGTGGCAGGTGTTTGTGTGTGAGAGCGGAAGTAAACTCGTGGTTTCTGTGGCAGGTGTTTGGTCGACTCATCACAGAGGATGCTGTGGATAGAGTGAGCAGTGATGGAAAGAAGGAAGGAGCGGAGGAGGGGGATGATGTAGACTTGCGGGAACACATGGTCGGTATACTCTTTAGTCGCAGCAAGTTGACACACCTTCAGAAACAGGTGAGTGTACATGCGTTTTAATCTATGTAGTCTCCACACACTGAAGGTCTTAGGTGTGTAGACTTCACACACTGAAGGTCTTAGGTGTGTAGAAAATTACAATGAAGATCTTGTCGTGTAATCTTTTGTGCAGGCTAAAGACAGTTTCTGGCTGTCTCTAAGCTACAGTCTGTGAGGGGGGCTGTCTCTAAGCTACAGTCTGTGAGGGGGCTGTCTCTAAGCTACAGTGTAACTTTTGTGCAGCGTAGGTTCTGGCTGTCTTGAAGGGGGCTGTCTCTAAGCTACAGTCTGTGAGGGGGCTGTCTCTAAGCTACAGTCTGTGAGGGGGCTGTCTCTAAGCTACAGTCTGTGAGGGGGCTGTCTCTAAGCTACAGTCTGTGAGGGGGGCTGTCTCTAAGCTACAGTCTGTGAGGGGGCTGTTAAGATTGGGGGGCTGCTAGCTCAGGGTGGATGGTGGGCCTTGTCTCGTAAGTGAGTATGTGATGGTGGGTTGTCTTAAAGCTACAGTGTGAGGAGTAGGCTGCCGTAGCTACAGTTGTGAGCGTCTCGTACATCTGTGAAGGAGCTCATGCATAGTTGATGGTGGTGAACATGTTGAAGTACGGTATTTGTGATTGTAGACATCACGTGTGAGTCTACACTGTATGTTGTAGGTGTGTACACATCATGTGTGAGTCTACAGTAGCATGTTGTAGGTGTGTACACATCACGTGTGAGTCTACACGGCATGTTGTAGGTGTGTACACATCACGTGTGAGTCTACACGGCATGTTGTAGGTGTGTACACATCACGTGTGAGTCTACACGGCATGTTGTAGGTGTGTACACATCACGTGTGAGTCTACACGGCATGTTGTAGGTGTGTACACATCACGTGTGAGTCTACACTGCATGTTGTAGGTGTGTACACATCACGTGTGAGTCTACACTGTATGTTGTAGGTGTGTACACATCACGTGTGAGTCTACACGGCATGTTGTAGGTGTGTACACATCACGTGTGAGTCTACACGGCATGTTGTAGGTGTGTACACATCACGTGTGAGTCTACATGGCATGTTGTAGGTGTGTACACATCACGTGTGAGTCTACACGGCATGTTGTAGATGTGTACACATCACGTGTGAGTCTACACGGCATGTTGTAGGTGTGTACACATCACGTGTGAGTCTACATAGCATGTTGTAGGTGTGTACACATCACGTGTGAGTCTACACGGCATGTTGTAGGTGTGTACACATCACGTGTGAGTCTACACGGCATGTTGTAGGTGTGTACACATCACGTGTGAGTCTACACGGCATGTTGTAGGTGTGTACACATCACGTGTGAGTCTACACTGCATGTTGTAGGTGTGTACACATCACGTGTGAGTCTACACGGCATGTTGTAGGTGTGTACACATCACGTGTGAGTCTACATGCATGTTGTAGGTGTGTACACATCACGTGTGAGTCTACACGCATGTTGTAGGTGTGTACACATCACGTGTGAGTCTACACGGCATGTTGTAGGTGTGTACACATCACGTGTGAGTCTACATGCATGTTGTAGGTGTGTACACATCACGTGTGAGTCTACACGGCATGTTGTAGGTGTGTACACATCACGTGTGAGTCTACACGGCATGTTGTAGGTGTGTACACATCACGTGTGAGTCTACACTGTATGTTGTAGGTGTGTACACATCACGTGTGAGTCTACACTGCATGTTGTAGGTGTGTACACATCACGTGTGAGTCTACACGGCATGTTGTAGGTGTGTACACATCACGTGTGAGTCTACACGGCATTTGTAGGTGTGTACACATCACGTGTGAGTCTACAGCATGTTGTAGGTGTGTACACATCACGTGTGAGTCTACACGCATGTTGTAGGTGTGTACACATCACGTGTGAGTCTACATGCATGTTGTAGGTGTGTACACATCACGTGTGAGTCTACACGCATGTTGTAGGTGTGTACACATCACGTGTGAGTCTACACGGCATGTTGTAGGTGTGTACACATCACGTGTGAGTCTACACGGCATGTTGTAGGTGTGTACACATCACGTGTGAGTCTACATAGCATGTTGTAGGTGTGTACACATCACGTGTGAGTCTACACGGCATGTTGTAGGTGTGTACACATCACGTGTGAGTCTACACGGATGTTGTAGGTGTGTACACATCACGTGTGAGTCTACACGGCATGTTGTAGGTGTGTACACATCACGTGTGAGTCTACACGGCATGTTGTAGGTGTGTACACATCACGTGTGAGTCTACACGGCATGTTGTAGGTGTGTACACATCACGTGTGAGTCTACACGGCATGTTGTAGGTGTGTACACATCACGTGTGAGTCTACACGGCATGTTGTAGGTGTGTACACATCACGTGTGAGTCTACACGGCATGTTGTAGGTGTGTACACATCACGTGTGAGTCTACACGGCATGTTGTAGGTGTGTACACATCACGTGTGAGTCTACACGGCATGTTGTAGGTGTGTACACATCACGTGTGAGTCTACATAGCATGTTGTAGGTGTGTACACATCACGTGTGAGTCTACACGGCATGTTGTAGGTGTGTACACATCACGTGTGAGTCTACACGGCATGTTGTAGGTGTGTACACATCACGTATGAGTCTACACGGCATGTTGTAGGTGTGTACACACATCGTTCACGCGATCAGGAAAGAAACCACACAGGTAAAGGACGAATGGCTGGCTACAGTGCTGACACCAATGGAGGAAGGTGTAGCAAAAGAAAAAGCGAGGTCAGTATTTCATCTGTTGATTCTCTGTAATACTTCTGAGGTCAACTTTCTTCACTACATTTGTTACATGTTTTGCAATATACGTATATGTATTATAGTCGTTATTACAGGAGTTCTGATGCCTCATTACAGGAGTTCTGATGCCATGTTGTTACAGGAGTTCTGATGCCATGTTGTTACAGGAGTTCTGATGCCATGTTGTTACAGGAGTTCTAATGCCATGTTGTTACAGGAGTTCTGATGCCATGTTGTTACAGGAGTTCTAATGCCATGTTGTTACAGGAGTTCTGATGCCTCGTTACAGGAGTTCTGATGCCATGTTGTTACAGGAGTTCTGATGCCATGTTGTTACAGGAGTTCTGATGCCTGTTGTTACAGGAGTTCTGATGCCTCGTTACAGGAGTTCTGATGCCTCGTTACAGGAGTTCTGATGCCTCGTTACAGGAGTTCTGATGCCTCGTTACAGGAGTTCTGATGCCATGTTGTTACAGGAGTTCTGATGCCTTGTTGTTACAGGAGTTCTGATGCCTCGTTACAGGAGTTCTGATGCCTCGTTACAGGAGTTCTGATGCCTCGTTACAGGAGTTCTGATGCCTCTTTACAGGAGTTCTGATGCCATGTTGTTGCAGGGGTTCTGATGTCATGTTGTTAGAGGAGTTCTGATGCCTCATTGTTACAGGAGTTCTAATGCCATGTTGTTACAGGAGTTCTGATGTCATGTTGTTACAGGAGTTCTGATGCCATGTTGTTGCAGGGGTTCTGATGTCATGTTGTTACAGGAGTTCTGATGCCTCGTTACAGGAGTTCTGATGCCATGTTGTTGCAGGGGTTCTGATGTCATGTTGTTACAGGAGTTCTGATGCCTCGTTGTTACAGGAGTTCTGATGCCTCGTTGTTGCAGGAGTTCTGATGCCTCGTTGTTACAGGAGTTCTGATGCCTCGTTGTTACAGGAGTTCTGATGCCTCGTTGTTACAGGAGTTCTGATGCCTCATTGTTACAGGAGTTCTGATGCCTACTGCTTTGAGCTGCTGTCCATGGTATTGGCTCTAAGTGGGTCGGGCGTTGGGCGCAAGTACCTCGCCCAACAACTCAGTCTACTGCAGGATCTACTCACCCTGCTACACACTGCCTCCCCCAGGGTGCAGAGGCAGGTTAGTACCCCCCCCTTAGGAGTGTGCAAAAAAGTTTGCTCTTGAAATGGTATTAAATGTCTGGTTTGCACAACACATGTAATTTGTGTGGTGTTCTCAATTTTATAAGATTTTTATATATGAAAATAATTTTCATATAAAAAGGTTTACGTCATTAAATCTATATTGTATGTGTGTACACATCAATCAACATATTTAATTATACATCTATGCCTTATGTGTTGTCCTAAATTTCCTGTAATTTATTTTAGTGTTACATTAGTTTATTATTTAAATAGGTTTATGGCATTATAAGTCTAGCAAGTACTACAATATAACAATATTCGTAATATTGTTTTATTTTAGACAAAAAACTCATGTACATACAAATAACAAACCTGTCCCACCAATATTTGTCTTGAACCAACTTCCATGCAACGAGTGTGTGTAAGACTTGCCCTGCAGTGATGCACTTTGTGCGATACCGTGAGCTGAGGTGTTATTTCTAATACTTACTAATATTGTCCACCAGGTGACAGCACTGCTGCGTCGCGTTCTGCCGGATGTTTCACCCCAAACTCTCGCCGGTGTCATGGAGGTTCCCGCGCTGCCTCCTAAGGATTTCAGCATTCTCGCAAATGCCGAGAAAAATGCCACTGACATCACCTTTGACCCAAACCGCCTCGGCATCCTTGATGTCTTTCTCGCTTGCATCGCAAAGGCCCTCGTCATTCAGATGAAGGTCAAAGGTCATGTCAGCCAGAAGGGCATGTCGACGTTCCGGTTGAGTGACTCTGTGCCAAGGTTGGTGTTATTTGGATCAGAACTTTCAAAGTAAATGTAATAATAATAACTTCTCAAAGATCAATCTCAGTGGCGCAGCAGAACCAGTGGATTCGGCAATCTCGTGATTGTGAAACAATGTGCAAGTTGTCGACGGATGGATGAAGGTGCTAGGAAGTTAAGGAGGATAGGCAGCACTAACGATTTATTATTTAGCTGCCTTATCTGGCCTCCGAGCTCTCAAGGCCAGATTAATGGAAATAAATACATGCTTATGAATTAAATTAAATTGAGAAATTGTGTAGTGACTGAATCATGTGCTATACTTGAGTTGATTAATGCAAATAAATAAATAAATTCAAGTATGATTTAAAAAATGTTTTCAAACATCTGTAGTACTACCTTCTGTAAATACCCACGTATGTACCAGATATGTAAATGTATTATCCAAATATGAATTATCAAAGTTATCAATTATCAACAAAATGTGAACAACTTTAATAAAATATTTATTATTAATAATTTACGGATACTTGCTGCATATGGAATATTAATAAATTATTATACTATAAAATGTACAACTAATTACATGTCTGTGGTAAACAAAACTGAAATAATTTTGTTTTTTGTGAGTGCATGTATTTTCCATATTTTATACAAAATGGCGTTCTTCGCAATCATAACTGTTATCAAAATAAAGTTGATGGTTGCCAATGAAACTTCAACATTACTGTGTGCAAACTGCTGAAATAAATTGCTGTTATTTAATGACACAGTTCTCTGTACTTGGTTTGATTCAGACGTTCTGACCACGAGAGGTAAACATGACTTTGCACATGTGTTTATGCAATAACTAAGACAAATGAATGGCATTTATTAATTGATATGGTTGGGAATAACATTAAGATGAATGCAACTGTGAAACCCAAACCATAAGGGACACTGTGCCCTTGCATAGTGTCTCCCTCTGGTTTCATGAGCCAAACCTCACAATAAACATTCTACGTGTAGATCTAACACATGCAAGAATACACACATTCCCACCAAATACACATTTGTCTTTAAAAGTGGGGTCAATTTGTTTATGACAACGCTAACAGTATTGCTTTGTGCCTGAGCTCAGGAGAATAAAAATACTGTGTAAGTTTTTTGTTGTCAAGTACATATTACAGGGAGTAATGTGTACGCTGATTGTAAGATAAACTTTGTTCTGAGTCAGTGTTGGTCAGTGGTAAATGTTGTAAGTTGGTGATGGTCAGTGAGTTAAGGCCATGTATGTGTTGACCGCAGTGAGCTGGGTGGACGCTGGTGGCTACAGGGCAGTACCTCCAGTCAGCTGGCTGACACATGTGTGTCCCTGCTGAAGGACCTCGCATCTGTGAGTACGCCGCGGTCACTCGACGCTAGAATCTTTCTGTTTGTTACTTGATATGAAACTAGATTTTGTGTGTTTCCATTCTATGTGAGCAGACATACATCATATATTTTCATAATGGTTATTGCCAGTAATGTCATGCATGTGTGTGCGTGTGCAAACATGCACACGCATGCATGCACACACGCATGCACGCACGCACACACATACACCTGCAAACACAATACACTTCTGCACACACACACACATACGCGTGCACACATACACACACACACACACACACACACACACACACACACACACCTGCAAACACAATACACTTCTGCACACACACACACACACACACGCGTGCACACACACACACACAAACAAACACACACGCATACACACACACACCTGCAAACACAATACACTTCTGCACACAAAAAAACCCCCCCCCACACACACACATACGCGTGACACACATCAACACACACACACACACACACACACACACACACACACACCTGCAAACACAATACACTTCTGCACACACACACACACACACACACACACACTGAACCAGTAAAATTCGACACACACACACACACAAACACACACACACCCGCATGCACAACCAAACCACACACACACACACACACACACACACACACACACACACACACACACACACACCACACACACACACACACACACACCCTAGAAGGACAACTGTTGTGTATCAGACCTTTTTGCAGGATCAAATGTTACCAGTATGAAACTGTCCGAGTATATATGCATTCAGACATAATAAATACAGTTCACTTATATAAGTAAATATATGCATGTGACATAATACACACACAAGCTCTTACATACGTTTTAAAGCATAATAAGCGCATGAGGCAATAATGTGTATTTCTTTTGCCTCTCAGCTCAAATTTCCACACATTTTAAAAAGGGAGCCCACCTAAGAGTCATGTGACAGGGCAGTAGAGAGACTGAGACTGTGTTGTGAGTGTAGGGCAGTAGAGAGACTGAGACTGTGTTGTGAGTGTAGGGCAGTAGAGAGACTGAGACTGTGTTGTGAGTGTAGGGCAGTACAGAGACTGAGACTGTGTTGTGAGTGTAGGTCAGTAGAGAGACTGAGACTGTGTTGTGAGTGTAGGGCAGTAGAGAGACTGAGACTGTGTTGTGAGTGTAGGTCAGTAGAGAGACTGAGACTGTGTTGTGAGTGTAGGGCAGTAGAGAGACTGAGACTGTGTTGTGATTGTAGGGCAGTAGAGAGACTGAGACTTGTGTTGTGAGTGTAGGGCAGTACAGAGACTGAGACTGTTGTGTGTGTAGGGCAGTAGAGAGACTGAGACTGTTGTGTGTGTAGGGCAGTAGAGAGACTGAGACTTGTGTTGTGAGTGTAGGGCAGTATAGAGACTGAGACTGTTGTGTGTGTAGGGGACACTGTCAGAGGCCTGGGCTGAAGTGACCAAGGGAGCTGTGGCTGAGTCAATCCTTGCACTGACAAGACTGGACGGGTCACTTCAGGCACCCTCCGAATTCATCAAGACCCCTACGGTGAGTACCCATTTTAGGGCACTAGGGTGGGTGGGTGGGAATGTTGTTTGATGGGCTTGTCATTGAATGGGTTTGTGGTTGGAAGGATGAATGTGTGGATGGATGAATGTGGTTGGGTGAGTGTGGTTGGGTGGGTGTGGTTGGGTGAGTGTGTGGTTGGATGAGTGTGGTTGAATGAGTGTGTGGTTGGATGAGTGTGGTTGGGTGAGTGTGGTTGGATGAGTGTGGTTGAATGAGTGTGGTTGGATGAGTGTGGTTGGGTGAGTGTGATTGCGTGAGTGTGGTTGGGTGAGTGGTTGGATGAGTGTGGTTGGATGAGTGTGGTTGGGTGAGTGTGGTTGGCTGAGTGTGGTTGGGTGAGTGTGGTTGGGTGAGTGTGGTTGGGTGAGTGTGGTTGGATGAGTGTGGTTGGGTGAGAGTGGTTGGGTGAATGTGGTTGGGTGAGTGTGGTTGGATGAGTGTGGTTGGATGAGTGGTTGGATGAGTGGTTGGATGAGTGTGGTTGGATGAGTGTGGTTGAATGAGTGTGGTTGGATGAGTGTGGTTGGGTGAGTGTGATTGCGTGAGTGTGGTTGGATGAGTGTGGTTGGATGAGTGGTTGGGTGAGTGTGGTTGGATGAGTGGTTGGATGAGTGTGGTTGGATGAGTGGTTGGGTGAGTGTGGTTGGATGAGTGTGGTTGGATGAGTGGTTGGATGAGTGTGGCTGGGTGAGTGTGGTTTGGTGAGTGTGGTTGGATGGGTGAGTGTGGATTGGTGAGTGTGGTTGGATGAGTGTGGTTGGATGATGAGTGGTTGGATGAGTGGTTGGATGAGTGTGGTTGGGTGAGTGTGGTTGGATGAGTATGGTTGGATGAGTGGTTGGATGAGTGGTTGGATGAGTGGTTGGATGAGTGGTTGGATGAGTGTGGTTGGGTGAGTGTGGTTGGATGAGTGTGGTTGGGTGAGTGTGGTTGGATGAGTGTGGCTGGATGAGTGTGATTGCGTGAGTGTGGTTGGGTGAGTGTGGTTGGATGAGTGTGGTTGGATGAGTGTGGTTGGATGAGTGTGGTTGGGTGAGTGTGGTTGGGTGAGTGTGGTTGGGTGAGTGTGGTTGGGTGAGTGTGGTTGGATGAGTGTGGTTGGGTGAGTGTGGTTGGGTGAATGTGGTTGGGTGAGTGTGGTTGGATGAGTGTGGTTGGATGAGTGGTTGGATGAGTGTGGTTGGATGAGTGTGGTTGGATGAGTGTGGTTGGATGAGTGTGGTTGGATGAGTGTGGTTGGATGAGTGGTTGGGTGAGTGTGGTTGGATGAGTGGTTGGATGAGTGTGGTTGGGTGAGTGTGGTTGGATGAGTGTGGTTGGATGAGTGGTTGGATGAGGTGGTTGGATGAGTGGTTGGATGAGTGTGGTTGGATGAGTGTGGTTGGATGAGTGTGGTTGGATGAGGTGGTTGGATGAGTGTGGTTGGATGAGTGTGGTTGGATGAGTGTGGTTGGATGAGTGTGGTTGGAATGAGTGGTTGGATGAGTGGTTGGATGAGTGTGGTTGGGTGAGTGTGGTTGGATGAGTGTGGTTGGGTGAGTGGTTGGATGAGTGTGGTTGGATGAGTGTGGTTGGGTGAGTGTGGTTGGATGAGTGTGGTTGGGTGAGTGTGGTTGGTGAGTGTGGTTGGGTGAGTGTGGTTGGATGAGTGTGGTTGGGTGAGTGTGGTTGGATGAGTGTGGTTGGATGAGTGTGGTTGGATGAGTGTGGTTGGGTGAGTGTGGTTGGGTGAGTGTGGTTGGGTGAGGGTGGTCAATCAGTGATGAGGGGGTATTTGATCAGTGTGGTTGGCCTGTTTTTTGATGTTGACTGTTGATGTTCCATTTGGTGAGACATGGTTAAGTTGACTCAGTGTGGTTCCTGTGGTTGAGTTGACTCAGTGTGGTTCCTGTGGCTGAGTTCATTCAGTGTGGTTCCTGTGGGTGTATTTGACTCAGTGTTGTTCCTGTGGGTGTAGATGACTCAGTGTGGTTCCTGTGGTTGAGTTCACTCAGTGGGGTTCCTATGGGTATGTTGACTGAGTGTGGTTCCTGTGGTGTGAGACTCTGTGGTTCCTGTGGTTGAGTTGACTCAGTGTGGTTCCTGTGAGTTAAGTTGACTCAGTGTGGTTCCTGTGGTTGAGTTGACTCAGTGTGGTTCCTGTGGTTGAGTTGACTCAGTGTGGTTCCTATGGGTGTAGTTGACTCAGTGTGGTTCCTGTGGGTGTAGATGACTCTGTGGTTCCTGTGGTGAGTTCACGCAGTGTGGTTCCTGTGGTTAAGTTGACTCAGTGGGTTCCTGTGGTTAAGTTGACTCAGGTGTGGTTCCTGTGGCTGAGTTCACGCAGTGTGGTTCCTGTGGTTAAGTTGACTCAGTGTGGTTCCTGTGGTTAAGTTGACTGAGTGTGGTTCCTGTGGTTGAGTTCACTCAGTGTGGTTCCTGTGGTTAAGTTGACTGAGTGTGGTTCCTGTGGCTGAGTTCACTCAGTGTGGTTCCTGTGGGTGTAGTTGACTCAGTGTGGTTCCTGTGGTTGAGTTGACTCAGTGTGGTTCCTGTGGGTGTAGTTGACTCAGTGTGGTTCCTGTGGTCGAGTTGATTCAGTGTGGTTCCTGTGGGTGTAGTTGACTCGGTGTGGTTCCTGTGGTTCAGTTCACTCAGTGTGGTTCCTGTGGGTGTAGTTGACTCGGTGTGGTTCCTGTGGTTGAGTTCACTCAGTGTGGTTCCTGTGGGTGTAGTTGATTCGGTGTGGTTCCTGTGGTTGAGTTGACTCAGTGTGGTTCCTGTGGGTGTGGTTGACTCAGTGTGGTTCCTGTGGTAGAGTTCACTCCATGTGGTTCCTGTGGATGTAGATGTGGCTGGCACTGGCGTCTCTGTGTGTGTTACATCCGGAGCACGTGGAGCGGCTGTCGTCTGGCCAGTGGCACAGCTCCGGGGAACATGGACCATCCAGGGTAAGTCGACGGTTAAAATGTTTCTTGTGTCTCTCCAACATTGTCATCGTCAAGATTAAACCGCATAAAATACAGTTAATTACTGTTGGTAAAAAAAGAACAAAACAAGGTTGTTAAAAATGACTTGGTCCAGTGGCAGCATCTACGAGAGACACTTGAGGCGTCTCTCACTGTCTCTCACTGTCTCTCACTGTCTCTCACTGTCTCTCGCTGTCTCTCGCTGTCTCTCGCTGTCTCTCTCTGTCTCTCGCTGTCTCTCACTGTCTCTCGCTGTCTCACTGTCTCTCACTGTCTCTCACTGTCTATCGCTGTCTCTCGCTGTCTCTCGCTGTCTCTCGCTGTCTCTCGCTGTCTCTCATTGTCTCACTGTCTCTCACTGTCTCTACCCACCTTAAACAGTTCACTTGGTTTCTGGTTGCAGATTGGAAAATGTATTTCAAGTCATAGTGTGTCAGGACGTAATCTAAATGCACATCCAGTTAGTACAAAGATAAAATGTAGTTTAAATAGAACATCATATAAGCACATGCCCAAAATACATGCATGGGCTATTTTTGGAATGTTATATATTACTGTGTTTTGCCTTATTGTTCTTGCATGTTGCCCCTCTTAAGTTCATGTCCTAAAGATGGTGAAAATGTTTACTATTACAACATTAGCACGAATGTTTCTACTGAATTTGCTAGGCTACCTTTCTGAATCTACTAGGTTCTCCCGTGGAGCTTTCAGTGTCTTATTCATCATGCGACTGCTAGGTACTTAGTCGTCATGTGACTCAGTTGTTGGTTGACACGTGACAGCAATTCCATGAAGATCCCGGGAAGGTTGTACCAGGAGGCGATCGAAATGAGAGAGAAGCGGCTGGTGATCAGTCAAAATGTTGGGTACAACCTTCCTGCAATCTTTATGGAATTGCTGTCATGTGACAACCAACAACTTTTCCATAATGATCGAACCAGCAGTCCAGAGCCAACAAAGGCACTGAGAGGATACCAGATGTCTTTAGCTTTATTTACAGTAATGTTGTGACGTTGTGTGTTGACAGCCGACCTGTGAGAACCATGACGACGGCGAGACACTGGCCATCATCCTGTGTGACCACTGTGGCAACCTGTGTGCTGACTGCGACCGATTCCTTCACCTCCACCGCAGGACACGCTCCCACCAGCGCCAGGTAGGTGGCTACACTGACGTTGTAGGTGGCACCACGTGTCCACACTGACGTTGTAGGTGGCACCACGTGTCCACACTGAAGTTGTAGGTGGCGCCACGTGTTCACACTGACGGTGTAGGTGGCACCACGTGTCCACACTGTGGCGTTGTAGGTGATCAGCGTGAAAAGGCGTTCAGATATATGTTGTACAAAACTTGTTTATGAATGTTCCAGGAAACCGTTGTGTGTGTGTGTGTGTGTGTGTGTGTGTGTGTGTGTGTGTGTGTTGTGTGTGTGTGTGTGTGTGTGTGTTGTGTGTATGTGTGTGTGTGTGTGTATGTGTGTGGGTATGTGTGTGTGTGTGGGTATGTGTGTGGGTATGTAGTGTGTATGTATGGATGCGTGTGTGTGTGTGTGTGGTGTGTGTGTGTGTTGTGCGTGTGTGTGTGTGTGTGTGTGTGTGTGTGTGTGTGTGTGTGTGTGTGTGTTGTGTGTGTGTGTGTTGTGTGTGTGTGTGTGTGTGTGTGTGTGTGTGTATGTGTGTGTATGTGTGTGGGTATGTGTGTGTTGGTATGTGTGTGGGTATGTGTGTGGGTATGTAGTGTGTATGTATGGATGCTGTGTGTGTGTGTGTGGTGTGTGTGTGTGTGTGTGTGTGTGTGTTTTGTGTTTTGTGTGTTGTGTGTGTTTTGTGTGTGTGTGTGTGTGTTTGTGTGTGTGTGTGTTGTGTGTTGTGTGTGTGTGTGTGTGTGTGTGTGTGTGTGTGTGTGTGTGTGTCGGTATATTTCCATATTTTGTATTTTTGTAATGCTGTTTGAAAAATAACATCAGTTTATACTGCAGGTAAATGTGTCCTTGGATGTGTTTAAAACACCTGTTCAGTTCAGTGACTCCACCCTCCCTGTGACTCCACCCCCTGTGACTCCACCCCCTGTGTGTGCAGGTGTTCAAGGAGGAGGAGGAAGCCATCCGTGTCGACCTACATGAGGGGTGTGGTCGCACCAAGCTCTTCTGGGTGATGGCTGTGGCTGACGCCCGCACTCACAAGGCCATGGTTGAGTTCAGGGAGACAGCCAAAGGTACAGCCACGACAAACTGTCACAGTGTCCTCCATGTGTCTCCTACATGTTGTCAACTACATCACTGTCCTCCTTCCTCCTCCCCCGGCTCCCCATCAGGGTGGGGTGATTCCGATCTAGTCCGCTGGCTTAGTTATGCACCACAATAGATTTCGGATGTAATGAATTCATTTGGAATAAATTCTCGCTTATTAGGAATATATGAATTAGTCCCAATGTTTTATGATTTAATTTTCAGTGAATTTCTGCACATATAACAAATTGTTCTAGAAAAACTTTGGATATAACAAACAATCCTGTTGGCCCCAGTGGGCAGAATCCAGTAAAACATCACTAGATGTAAAAAATAAATGATGTAAAAAAACAAATGGAAGTTTGAATGCATATCTTTTTATTTTACATTGAATACTTTATTGTAAACTTTTTATTCGTAGATTTTAAACCTATTTCTGTTTCCATCGTATCAGGTGTTTACTGTGTTTGTTTCCATCGTATCAGGTGTTTACTGTGTTTGTTTACATTTCTCTCGGTGTTCCACAATAATCTTCCAGTCTCGTCAGTTTGCGTGTGCACTTACAAGATCTTGCCTTACGTTGTCCGTTTTCTTTCATTCCCCAAGTCTTGATGGTGACTGTTCAAATCATCCCCCACCTTGAAGCCTCTTTCATGACTTTGTATTCATTCCCCAAGTCTTGATAGTGACTGTTCAAATCATCCTACACCTTGAAACCTCTTTCATGACCTTGTATTCATTCCCCAAGTCTTGATGGTGACTGTTCAAATCATCCCCCACCTTGAAGCCTCTTTCATGACTTTGTATTCATTCCCCAAGTCTTGATGGTGACTGTTCAAATCATCCCCCACCTTGAAGCCTCTTTCATGACTTTGTATTCATTCCCCAAGTCTTGATGGTGACTGTTCAAATCATCCCCCACCTTGAAACCTCTTTCATGACCTTGTATTCATTCCCCAAGTCTTGATGGTGACTGTTCAAATCATCCCCCACCTTGAAGCCTCTTTCATGACTTTGTATTCATTCCCCAAGTCTTGATGGTGACTGTTCAAATCATCCCCCACCTTGAAGCCTCTTTCATGACTTTGTATTCATTCCCCAAGTCTTGATGGTGACTGTTCAAATCATCCCCCACCTTGAAACCTCTTTCATGACCTTGTATTCATTCCCCAAGTCTTGATGGTGACTGTTCAAATCCTCCTCCACCTTGAAGCCTCTTTCATGATCTTGTATTCATTCCCCAAGTCTTGATAATGACTGTTCAAATCATCCTCCACCTTGAAACCTCTTTCATGACCTTGTATTCATTCCCCAAGTCTTGATGGTGACTGTTCGAATCCTCCTCCACCTTGAAGCCTCTTTCATGACCTTGTATTCATTCCCCAAGTCTTGATGGTGACTGTTCAAATCCTCCTCCACCTTGAAACCTCTTTCATGACCTTGTATTCATTCCCCAAGTCTTGATGGTGACTGTTCAAATCCTCCTCCACCTTGAAGCCTCTTTCATGATCTTGTATTCATTCCCCAAGTCTTGATAATGACTGTTCAAATCATCCTCCACCTTGAAACCTCTTTCATGACCTTGTATTCATTCCCCAAGTCTTGATGGTGACTGTTCGAATCCTCCTCCACCTTGAAGCCTCTTTCATGACCTTGTATTCATTCCCCAAGTCTTGATGGTGACTGTTCAAATCATCCTCCACCTTGAAGCCTCTTTCATGACCTTGTATTCATTCCCCAAGTCTTGATGGTGACTGTTCAAACCCTCCTCCACCTTGAAACCTCTTTCATGACCTTGTATTCATTCCCCAAGTCTTGATGGTGACTGTTCGAATCCTCCTCCACCTTGAAGCCTCTTTCATGACCTTGTATTCATTCCCCAAGTCTTGATGGTGACTGTTCAAATCATCCTCCACCTTGAAGCCTCTTTCATGACCTTGTATTCATTCCCCAAGTCTTGATGGTGACTGTTCAAATCATCCTCCACCTTGAAGCCTCTTTCATGACCTTGTATTCATTCCCCAAGTCTTGATGGTGACTGTTCGAATCATCCTCCACCTTGAAGCCTCTTTCATGACCTTGTATTCATTCCCCAAGTCTTGATGGTGACTGTTCAAATCATCCTCCACCTTGAAGCCTCTTTCATGACCTTGTATTCATTCCCCAAGTCTTGATGGTGACTGTTCAAACCCTCCTCCACCTTGAAACCTCTTTCATGACCTTGTATTCATTCCCCAAGTCTTGATGGTGACTGTTCAAATCATCCTCCACCTTGAAGCCTCTTTCATGACCTTGTATTCATTCCCCAAGTCTTGATGGTGACTGTTCAAATCATCCTCCACCTTGAAGCCTCTTTCATGACCTTGTATTCATTCCCCAAGTCTTGATGGTGACTGTTCAAACCCTCCTCCACCTTGAAACCTCTTTCATGACCTTGTATTCATTCCCCAAGTCTTGATGGTGACTGTTCAAACCCTCCTCCACCTTGAAGCCTCTTTCATGACCTTGTATTCATTCCCCAAGTCTTGATGGTGACTGTTCAAATCCTCCTCCACTTTGAAGCCTCTTTCATGACCTTGTATTCATTCCCCAAGTCTTGATAGTGACTGTTCAAATCATCCTACACCTTGAAGCCTCTTTCGTGGCCTTGTATTCATTCCCCATGTCTTGATAGTGACTGTTCAAATCATCCTCCATCTTGAAGCCTCTTTCATGACCTTGTATTCATTCCCCATGTCTTGATAGTGACTGTTCAAATCATCCTCCATCTTGAAGCCTCTTTCGTGACCTTGTATTCATTCCCCAAGTCTTGATAGTGACTGTTCAAATCATCCTCCACCTTGAAGCCTCTTTCATGACCTTGTATTAATTCCCCAAGTCTTGATAGTGACTGTTCAAATCATCCTCCACCTTAAAACCTCTTTCGTGACCTTGTATTCATTCCCCAAGTCTTGATAGTGACTGTTCAAATCATCCTCCACCTTGAAGCCCCTTTCATGACCTTGTTTTTTTCATTTACTGTTCAAATCATCCTCCACCTTGAAACCTCTTTCATGACCTTGTATTCATTCCCCAAGTCTTGATAATGACTGTTCAAATCATCCCCCACCTTGAAGCCTCTTTCATAACCTTGTATTAATTCCCCAAGTCTTGATAGTGACTGTTCAAATCATCCTCCACCTTGAAACCTCTTTCATGACCTTGTATTCATTCCCCAAGTCTTGATAATGACTGTTCAAATCATCCTCCATCTTGAAACCTCTTTCATGACCTTGTATTCATTCCCCAAGTCTTGATAGTGACTGTTCAAATCATCCTACACCTTGAAGCCTCTTTCGTGGCCTTGTATTCATTCCCCAAGTCTTGATGGTGACTGTTCAAATCATCCCCCACCTTGAAGCCTCTTTCATGACTTTGTATTCATTCCCCAAGTCTTGATGGTGACTGTTCAAATCATCCCCCACCTTGAAGCCTCTTTCATGACTTTGTATTCATTCCCCAAGTCTTGATGGTGACTGTTCAAATCATCCCCCACCTTGAAACCTCTTTCATGACCTTGTATTCATTCCCCAAGTCTTGATGGTGACTGTTCAAATCATCCCCCACCTTGAAACCTCTTTCATGACCTTGTATTCATTCCCCAAGTCTTGATGGTGACTGTTCAAATCATCCCCCACCTTGAAGCCTCTTTCATGACCTTGTATTCATTCCCCAAGTCTTGATGGTGACTGTTCAAATCATCCCCCACCTTGAAGCCTCTTTTGACTTTTTATTCATTCCCCAAGTCTTGATGGTGACTGTTCAAATCATCCCCCACCTTGAAACCTCTTTCATGACCTTGTATTCATTCCCCAAGTCTTGATGGTGACTGTTCAAATCATCCCCCACCTTGAAGCCTCTTTCATGACTTTGTATTCATTCCCCAAGTCTTGATGGTGACTGTTCAAATCATCCCCCACCTTGAAGCCTCTTTCATGACTTTGTATTCATTCCCCAAGTCTTGATGGTGACTGTTCAAATCATCCCCCACCTTGAAACCTCTTTCATGACCTTGTATTCATTCCCCAAGTCTTGATGGTGACTGTTCAAATCATCCTCCACCTTGAAGCCTCTTTCATGATCTTGTATTCATTCCCCAAGTCTTGATAGTGACTGTTCAAATCATCCTCCACCTTGAAGCCTCTTTCATGACCTTGTATTCATTACGCAAGTCTTGATAGTGACTGTTCAAATCATCCCCCACCTTGAAGCCTCTTTCATGACCTTGTATTAATTCCCCAAGTCTTGATAATGACTGTTCAAATCATCCTCCACCTTGAAGCCTCTTTCATGACCTTGTATTCATTCCCCAAGTCTTGATGGTGACTGTTCAAATCATCCCCCACCTTGAAGCCTCTTTCGTGACCTTGTATTCATTCCTCAAGTCTTGATGGTGACTGTTCAAATCATCCCCCACCTTGAAGCCTCTTTTGTGACCTTGTATTCATTCCTCAAGTCTTGATGGTGACTGTTCAAATCATCCCCCACCTTGAAGCCTCTTTCATGACCTTGTATTAATTCCCCAAGTCTTGATAGTGACTGTTCAAATCATCCTACACCTTGAAGCCTCTTTCGTGGCCTTGTATTCATTCCCCATGTCTTGATAGTGACTGTTCAAATCATCCTCCATCTTGAAGCCTCTTTCATGACCTTGTATTCATTCCCCATGTCTTGATAGTGACTGTTCAAATCATCCTCCATCTTGAAGCCTCTTTCGTGACCTTGTATTCATTCCCCAAGTCTTGATAGTGACTGTTCAAATCATCCTCCATCTTGAAGCCTCTTTCATGACCTTGTATTCATTCCCCATGTCTTGATAGTGACTGTTCAAATCATCCTCCATCTTGAAGCCTCTTTCATGACCTTGTATTCATTCCCCAAGTCTTGATGGTGACTGTTCAAATCATCCTCCATCTTGAAGCCTCTTTCATGACCTTGTATTCATTCCCCATGTCTTGATAGTGACTGTTCAAATCATCCTCCATCTTGAAGCCTCTTTCATGACCTTGTATTCATTCCCCATGTCTTGATAGTGACTGTTCAAATCATCCTCCATCTTGAAGCCTCTTTCATGACCTTGTATTCATTCCCCAAGTCTTGATAGTGACTGTTCAAATCATCCTCCATCTTGAACCTCTTTCATGACCTTGTATTCATTCCCCATGTCTTGATAGTGACTGTTCAAATCATCCTCCATCTTGAAGCCTCTTTCATGACCTTGTATTCATTCCCCATGTCTTGATAATGACTGTTCAAATCATCCTCCACCTTGAAACCTCTTTCATGACCTTGTATTCATTCCCCATGTCTTGATAGTGACTGTTCAAATCATCCTCCACCTTGAAGCCTCTTTCATGACCTTGTATTCATTCCCCAAGTCTTGATAGTGACTGTTCAAATCATCCCCCACCTTGAAGCCTCTTTCATGACCTTGTATTCATTCCCCAAGTCTTGAAAAGACTGAAAACATCCTCCACCCTTTAACCTCTTTCATGACCTTGTATTCATTCCCCAAGTCTTGATAGTGACTGTTCAAATCATCCCCCACCTTGAAGCCTCTTTTGTGACCTTGTATTCATTCCTCAAGTCTTGATGGTGACTGTTCAAATCATCCCCCACCTTGAAGCCTCTTTCATGACCTTGTATTAATTCCCCAAGTCTTGATAGTGACTGTTCAAATCATCCTCCACCTTGAAACCTCTTTCATGACCTTGTATTCATTCCCCAAGTCTTGATAGTGACTGTTCAAATCATCCTCCACCTTGAAGCCTCTTTCATGACCTTGTATTAATTCCCCAAGTCTTGATAGTGACTGTTCAAATCATCCTCCACCTTGAAACCTCTTTCATGACCTTGTATTCATTCCCCAAGTCTTGATAATGACTGTTCAAATCATCCTCCACCTTGAAGCCTCTTTCATAACCTTGTATTAATTCCCCAAGTCTTGATAGTGACTGTTCAAATCATCCTCCACCTTGAAACCTCTTTCATGACCTTGTATTCATTCCCCAAGTCTTGATAATGACTGTTCAAATCATCCTCCATCTTGAAACCTCTTTCATGACCTTGTATTCATTCCCCAAGTCTTGATAGTGACTGTTCAAATCATCCTACACCTTGAAGCCTCTTTCGTGGCCTTGTATTCATTCCCCAAGTCTTGATGGTGACTGTTCAAATCATCCTACACCTTGAAGCCTCTTTCGTGGCCTTGTATTCATTCCCCATGTCTTGATAGTGACTGTTCAAATCATCCTCCATCTTGAAGCCTCTTTCATGACCTTGTATTCATTCCCCATGTCTTGATAGTGACTGTTCAAATCATCCTCCATCTTGAAGCCTCTTTCGTGACCTTGTATTCATTCCCCAAGTCTTGATAGTGACTGTTCAAATCATCCTCCATCTTGAAGCCTCTTTCATGACCTTGTATTCATTCCCCATGTCTTGATAGTGACTGTTCAAATCATCCTCCATCTTGAAGCCTCTTTCATGACCTTGTATTCATTCCCCATGTCTTGATAGTGACTGTTCAAATCATCCTCCATCTTAAAACCTCTTTCATGACCTTGTATTCATTCCCCAAGTCTTGATAGTGACTGTTCAAATCATCCTCCACCTTGAAGCCTCTTTCATGACCTTGTATTAATTCCCCAAGTCTTGATAGTGACTGTTCAAATCATCCTCCACCTTGAAGCCTCTTTCATGACCTTGTATTCATTCCCCAAGTCTTGATAGTGACTGTTCAAATCATCCTCCACCTTGAAGCCTCTTTCATGACCTTGTATTCATTCCCCATGTCTTGATAGTGACTGTTCAAATCATCCTCCATCTTGAAGCCTCTTTCATGACCTTGTATTCATTCCCCATGTCTTGATAGTGACTGTTCAAATCATCCTCCATCTTGAAGCCATGTCCACAATGTTCTTGTCGTTAATGTTTCCAGGCATCTTCTTTGTATTTATTCTGACAGTTAGATTTACGTGTTTCAGGTCGAGTAGGTGGCAGCAGTAGTGGCACAGGGACATGCCGATTCTGCGGTGCAGTTACAAATGCCGCAGTGCCCTCTATTGGCAACATTTGCTCTGATCCGCAATGTCAGGTAGGGTGGAAATACACGTGTTGGTGTGGGTGGCGACCCCTACAGTGTCACATGCTAACAACATTTATGTACCTACCTACATCCCATATTTGTCACCTTAACAAACCTCTGTGACATGTTCTCACCGCTAATTACCCAGCTTCAACCAATGTGGTATCAGTTTGTTTATATCTGATAAACATGTAAATGCGACATGTTTACCGCATAGTTCCTATTCAGCATTCAGTACAACAACTAAAACTGAATTTTCTTAGTTTCTGTATTTTGTGACGTTGTCTCAGAGACCGCACACCTTGTTGTCAGGAACGGTTCAAGATATTGCTGTTTAGATCATTCATGTTCTCTAAAATAAGCTCCACTGTGTCCTACACCATGATGTGTGTGACAGTGTAAACCAAATCCAGGGAGTGTGGATGTGTTGGAATATATAAATTAAGTGATGTGACAAAGTATTTACAATTAATATGTTGAAATAATCAGTAATCTGACTAACGAAATATCTGACATGGCAGATTACTTGTTTAATGTGACAGAGTATCTATGTCATGTGACAGAGTATCCATGTCATGTGACAGAGTATTCATGTCATGTGACAGAGTATATATGTCATGTGACAGAGTATTCATGTCATGTGACAAAGTATTCATGTCATGTGACAGAGTTTCCATGTCATGTGACAGAGTATATGTCATGTGACATGTATTCATGTCGTGTAACAAAGTTGTTACATCATTATTTTAATGCTATACTTTGTGAAATGATTGGGTACATAGTACTACATACACCATGTGGCAGTGCTTATGTCATGTGACCTCAGTACTTTTCTTATATAATGAAGTACTTACCTAACACAACCATCCTGCCCAGCATTAAGGGTGGATGAATGTATTCGCTCCTGACAAAGCCATCAGCAAACTGTGAGTGGTGTTTGGTGCATGGCTTCAGATGCATGCAGAGAACGCATGCGTGTGCACGCTGGTGTGCGGTCATCCGTGTCGTGGCGTGCGTGACGAGGACCCATGTCTGCCGTGTCTGTACGGCTGTCGCCGGACAGACGGCACTGACAGTCGACTCAAGCAGGACGCTGATGACATGTGCATGGTCTGCTTCACTGAGGCCCTGGCAGCTGCCCCCTGCATCCAGGTGAGGGGTGGGGTGTTTGATAGGATGTGGGGGTTGATTGGGTGGGTTGTAAGGGGTAGGGTGAATGTGTTGAGCAGTCACTATGTTTTCCCTCCAGTGTCTGCTCCGCTGATTGTTTCCCTCCTGGCTTAATGTGGCATGGGAAAGGTAGAGAGTAAGAATGGGGAAGGGGTGATTTAGGGTAGAGAGTAAGAATGGGGAAGGGGTGATTTAGGGTAGAGAGTAAGAGTGGGGAAGGGGTGATTTAGGGTAGAGAGTAAGAGTGGGGAAGGGGTGATTTAGGGTAGAGAGTAAGAATGGGGAAGGGGTGATTTAGGGTAGAGAGTAAGAATGGGGAAGGGGTGATTTAGGGTAGAGAGTAAGAATGGGGAAGGGGTGATTTAGGGTAGAGAGTAAGAGTGGGGAAGGGGTGATTTAGGGTAGAGAGTAAGAGTGGGGAAGGGGTGATTTAGGGTAGAGAGTAAGAGTGGGGAAGGGGTGATTTAGGGTAGAGAGTAAGAGTGGGGAAGGGGTGATTTAGGGTAGAGAGTAAGAGTGGGGAAGGGGTGATTTAGGGTAGAGAGTAAGAGTGGGGAAGGGGTGATTTAGGGTAGAGAGTAAGAGTGGGGAAGGGGTGATTTAGGGTAGAGAGTAAGAGTGGGGAAGGGGTGATTTAGGGTAGAGAGTAAGAGTGGGGAAGGGGTGATTTAGGGTAGAGAGTAAGAGTGGGGAAGGGGTGATTTAGGGTAGAGAGTGAGAGTGGGGAAGGGGTGATTTAGGGTAGAGAGTGAGAGTGGGGAAGGGGTGATTTAGGGTAGAGAGTGAGAGTGGGGAAGGGGTGATTTAGGGTAGAGAGTGAGAGTGGGGAAGGGGTGATTTAGGGTAGAGAGTGAGAGTGGGGAAGGGGTGATTTAGGGTAGAGAGTGAGAGTGGGGAAGGGGTGATTTAGGGTAGAGAGTGAGAGTGGGGAAGGGGTGATTTAGGGTAGAGAGTGAGAGTGGGGAAGGGGTGATTTAGGGTAGAGAGTAAGAGTGGGGAAGGGGTGATTTAGGGTAGAGAGTAAGAGTGGGGAAGGGGTGATTTAGGGTAGAGAGTAATGGGGTAGGGTGAGAGTGGGGAAGGGGTGATTTAGGGTAGAGAGTAAGGGTGGGGAAGGGGTGATTTAGGGTAGAGAGTAAGGGTGGGGAAGGGGTGATTTAGGGTAGAGAGTAAGGGTGGGGAAGGGGTGATTTAGGGTAGAGAGTAAGGGTGGGGAAGGGTGATTTAGGGTAGAGAGTAAGGGTGGGGAAGGGGTGATTATGGGTAGAGAGTAAGGGTGGGGAAGGGGTGATTTAGGGTAGGGAGTAAGGGTGGGGAATCTCAAAGGGTGGCATATAAGGGCTACAGAGTGAGGGTGGGGACACAAGAGGAGTGAGTGAGGTGATATGTAAATCAGTAAATAGACAGGGAGGGTGTGGTGTGGTGTTTTCCCTGTCTACCCCTTATCCGACATCCCGTTTACACAAATGCTTACACCCCAGTGCGGGCAATGCACACACAATCCACCTGTGTTTTGGTTGACACGTCCTGTCTCCTGTCACAGCTGTCAGCTGTCACAGCTGTCTCCTGTCACAGCTGTCTCCTGTCACACCTGTCACCTATCTCAGCTGTCTCCTGCCACAGCTGCCACCTGTCTCCTGTCTCAGCTGTCACCTGTCTCCTGTCACCTGTCTCCTGTCTCAGCTGTCGCCTGTCTCCTGTCACAGCTGTCACCTGTCTCCTATCACAGCTGTCTCCTGTCACACCTGTCACCTATCTCAGCTGTCTCCTGTCACAGCTGTCACCTGTCTCCTGTCTCAGCTGTCACCTGTCTCCTGTCACAGCTGTCACCTGTCTCCTGTCACAGCTGTCACCTGTCTCCTGTCTCAGCTGTCACCTGTCTCCTGTCACAGCTGTCACCTGTCTCAGCTGTCTCCTGTCTCCTGTCACAGCTGTCACCTGTCTCCTGTCTCAGCTGTCACCTGTCTCCTGTCACAGCTGTCACCTGTCTCCTGTCACAGCTGTCACCTGTCTCCTGTCTCAGCTGTCACCTGTCTCCTGTCTCAGCTGTCACCTGTCTCCTGTCTCAGCTGTCACCTGTCTCCTGTCTCAGCTGTCACCTGTCTCAGCTGTCACCTGTCTCCTGTCTCAGCTGTCACCTGTCTCCTGTCTCAGCTGTCACCTGTCTCCTGTCTCAGCTGTCACCTGTCTCCTGTCTCAGCTGTCACCTGTCTCCTGTCTCAGCTGTCACCTGTCTCCTGTCTCAGCTGTCACCTGTCTCCTGTCTCAGCTGTCACCTGTCTCCTGTCTCAGCTGTCACCTGTCTCCTGTCACAGCTGTCACCTGTCTCCTGTCTCAGCTGTCACCTGTCTCAGCTGTCTCCTGTCACCTGTCCTTCAGCTGTCATTCTCAGCTGTCCTGTCTCCTGTCACTGTCTCCTGTCTCAGCTGTCACCTGTCTCCTGTCTCAGCTGTCACCTGTCTCCTGTCACAGCTGTCTCCTGTCTCAGCTGTCTCCTGTCACCTGTCTCCTGTCACCTGTCTCACCTGTCACCTGTCTCAGCTGTCACCTGTCTCCTGTCACAGCTGTCTCCTGTCTCCTGTCTCCTGTCACAGCTGTCTCCTGTCTCCTGTCTCAGCTGTCACCTGTCTCCTGTCACAGCTGTCTCCTGTCTCAGCTGTCACCTGTCTCCTGTCTCAGCTGTCACCTGTCTCCTGTCTCAGCTGTCACCTGTCTCCTGTCACAGCTGTCTCCTGTCTCACTGTCACCTGTCTCCTGTCTCAGCTGTCACCTGTCTCCTGTCTCAGCTGTCACCTGTCTCCTGTCTCAGCTGTCACCTGTCTCCTGTCACAGCTGTCACCTGTCTCCTGTCTCCTGTCACCTGTCTCCTGTCACCTGTCCCTGTCCCTGTCTCAGCTGTCACCTGTCTCCTGTCACAGCTGTCACCTGTCACAGCTGTCTCCTGTCACAGCTGTCTCCTGTCACAGCTGTCCCTGCTCCTGTCACCTGTCTCCTGTCACCTGTCTCAGCTGTCACCTGTCTCCTAGTCACAGCTGTCTCCTGTCAGCTGTCTCCTGTCATGACCTGTCTCAGCTGTCACCTGTCTCCTGTCTACTGTCTCCTGTCTCAAGCTGTCCCTGTCTCCACCTGTCTCACTGTTGCCTGCAGCTGTTCTCAGACGCTGTCACAGCTGTTCCTGTTTGTCTCAACTGTCACCTGTCTCAGCTGTACTGCTCTCTCTGTCTCAGCTGATGATGATAGTCATTAGCTGCTGCACTGCTCAGTGTGACACTGTCTCTTAGTGTCTCAGCTGTCACCTGTCCAACTGTCACTAGTGCCTGCAGCTAGTATTAAGTCACAGCTGGCTGGCTCCTGTATGTGAAGTAGTCACTTGGCTGGCTGACTAGTAAGTGATGCATGCTGGCTGGCTGCAGCTGTATGTGAATGTCACTTGATGTCTGGCTGCAGCTGATAATGTAGAAGTAGGTCACTTGTTGGCTGGCTGCAGCTGTAATGTAGAGTAGGTCACTTGCTGGCTGCTGCAGCTAAGTAATGTAGAATGGTCACTTAGGTGGTGGCTGCAGCTAGTAATGTAGAAGTAGGTCACTTAGAGTGGCTGGCTGCAGCTGAGTAATGTAGAAGTAGGTCACTTAGGGTGGCTGGCTGCAGCTAAGTAATGTAGAAGTAGGTCACTTAGGTGGTGGCTGCAGCTGAGTAATGTAGAAGTAGGTCACTTAGATGGCTGGCTGCAGCTAAGTAATGTAGAAGTAGGTCACTTAGATGGCTGGCTGCAGCTAGTAATGTAGAAGTAGGTCACTTAGGCTGGCTGGCTGCAGCTGAGTAATGTAGAAGTAGGTCACTTAGTTGGCTGGCTGCAGCTAAGTAATGTAGAAGTAGGTCACTTAGTTGGCTGGCTGCAGCTAGTAATGTAGAAGTAGGTCACTTAGGTGGCTGGCTGCAGCTAAGTAATGTAGAAGTAGGTCACTTAGGATGGCTGGCTGCAGCTAAGTAATGTAGAAGTAGGTCACTTAGGATGGCTGGCTGCTGCTGAGTAATGTAGAAGTAGGTCACTTAGATTGGCTGGCTGCAGCTAAGTAATGTAGAAGTAGGTCACTTAGGATGGCTGGCTGCAGCTAAGTAATGTAGAAGTAGGTCACTTAGATTGGCTGGCTGCAGCTGAGTAATGTAGAAGTAGGTCACTTAGATTGGCTGGCTGCAGCTAAGTAATGTAGAAGTAGGTCACTTAGGATGGCTGGCTGCAGCTGAGTAATGTAGAAGTAGGTCACTTAGGTTGGCTGGCTGCAGCTAAGTAATGTAGAAGTAGGTCACTTAGGTTGGCTGGCTGCAGCTAAGTAATGTAGAAGTAGGTCACTTAGGATGGCTGGCTGCAGCTGAGTAATGTAGAAGTAGGTCATTTAGGTTGGCTGGCTGCAGCTGAGTAATGTAGAAGTAGGTCATTTAGGTTGGCTGGCTGCAGCTGAGTAATGTAGAAGTAGGTCATTTAGGTTGGCTGGCTGCAGCTGAGTAATGTAGAAGTAGGTCACTTAGGTTGGCTGGCTGCAGCTGAGTAATGTAGAAGTAGGTCACTTAGGTTGGCTGGCTGCAGCTGAGTAATGTAGAAGTAGGTCACTTAGGCTGGCTGGCTGCAGCTGAGTAATGTAGAAGTAGGTCACTTAGGTTGGCTGGCTGCAGCTGAGTAATGTAGAAGTAGGTCACTTAGGCTGGCTGGCTGCAGCTGAGTAATGTAGAAGTAGGTCACTTAGGTTGGCTGGCTGCAGCTGAGTAATGTAGAAGTAGGTCACCTAGAATGGCTGGCTGCAGCTGAGTAATGTAGAAGTAGGTCACTTAGGCTGGCTGGCTGCAGCTGAGTAATGTAGAAGTAGGTCACTTAGGTTGGCTGGCTGCAGCTGAGTAATGTAGAAGTAGGTCACTTAGGTTGGCTGGCTGCAGCTGAGTAATTGCTTAGCACTGTCAAAAAACACTAATGTAAGTTTACGTTATATTTTATTATTTTATATATGTAATATATTTGCTCCCATCAAA
>JAODUO010000330.1:387500-400000 GCA_025642075.2 Ridgeia piscesae
TGTCCCAAGCACGGCCTTGACTTCCTCGAGTACAAGTGTCACTTCTGTTGTTGGTTTCAGATCTGTCCCAAGCATGTCCTCGACTTCCTCGTGTACAAGTGTCACTTCTGTTGTTGGTTTCAGATCTGTCCCAAGCATGTCCTCGACTTCCTCGTGTACAAGTGTCACTTTTGTTGTTGGTTTCAGATCTGTCCCAAGCACGGCCTCAACTTCATTGAGTACAAGTGTCACTTCTGTTGTTGGTTTCAGATCTGTCCCAAGCACGGCCTTGACTTCCTCGAGTACAAGTGTCACTTCTGTTGTTGGTTTCAGATCTGTCCCAAGCACGGCCTCGACTTCCTCGAGTACAAGTGTCACTTCTGTTGTTGGTTTCAGATCTGTCCCAAGCACGGCCTTAACTTCCTCGAGTACAAGTGTCACTTCTGTTGTTGGTTTCAGATCTGTCCCAAGCACGGCCTCGACTTCCTCGAGTACAAGTGTCACTTCTGTTGTTGGTTTCAGATCTGTCCCAAGCACGGCCTCGACTTCCTCGAGTACAAGTGTCACTTCTGTTGTTGGTTTCAGATCTGTCCCAAGCACGGCCTCGACTTCCTCGAGTACAAGTGTCACTTCTGTTGTTGGTTTCAGATCTGTCCCAAGCACGGCCTCGACTTCCTCGAGTACAAGTGTCACTTCTGTTGTTGGTTTCAGATCTGTCCCAAGCATGGCCTCGACTTCCTCGAGTACAAGTGTCACTTCTGTTGTTGGTTTCAGATCTGTCCCAAGCATGGCCTCGACTTCCTCGAGTACAAGTGTCACTTCTGTTGTTGGTTTCAGATCTGTCCCAAGCACGGCCTCGACTTCCTCGAGTACAAGTGTCACTTCTGTTGCTCGGTCGCTGTCTTCTTTTGTTTCGGAACCATCCACTTCTGCAATGGTTGTCATGACAACTTCCAGAGGATGACGAATATTCCAAAGAATGAACTTCCCCACTGTCCAGCAGGTTTGTGGTTGATATTGTTGTTATCATAATACATTATGTTAAAGGGAGGGTGGCAGCTATTCTGCCCAGAATTGGCTGAGGAGGAACTTGTGACTGCAAGTGCGCTGTCTAGAACGTGAGAAAGTTAAACATCAAAGGTATTGCAGTTAACTTTGCTTGCCTCTGCATTATTAAATAAATTTGGTTACCATTTGAATGTGTTGCAAGCAGAACCTTTCAAATTGCGAAAATAGTCCAAGCTTATTAAAGTAAATAAACACAAACTGGCAGCAATAAACCTCCAACATCATGTTGTAGTCAAAGGATGTAATATTAAATGAAAAACAACAACCCAGGAGTTGACTCCTTCGCTTTAAGTATAATTAATGTTGTCACTTCCAAATATTACATTGTATCCGTGGTGGGTACATGTACATGCATGCAAGCATGTGTTCATTCACGCATGAGTGTGCTTGTGTATGAAGGAAATATGTACATAATAAGATGTTGAACATGGATCTAAAGACCTACTAGAAAGTATCTCCTCAATAATAATGCTTTCTGTATGTTGCATCCTATGGTTAGATCTTATTGCATTAATTCAATTTCTGTAATTTTTTTAGAGAATGGAAACATTACATTACAAAATTGTGGCTTTGCTTGCATACGATTTTACAATAAATACTTTTTGTGAAACGTTTGATAATAGTAAATAGAAAGTTATATCATTAGAAAATATCTCCTTGGTCGCTTTTGTGAGGTGGACGTAATAGGGAATGTTGTGTGCTTGCAGGGCCGCGAGGGAAGCAGTTGGAAGGGACAGAATGTCCCCTCCACATCCAACATCCCCCCACGGGGGAGGAATTCGCCCTCGGATGTGGCATCTGTAGAAACGCACACACATTCTAGTGCCAGCTGTAGTTCATGAAGTCTCAGCACATTGTCTGTGGTGTCACCCCTGTCTTTGAAGTGACGTTGAATGTGGTGTCACCACTGTCTTTGAAGTGACGTTGAATGTGGTGTCACCACTGTCTTTGAAGTGACGTTGAATGTGGTGTCACCACTGTCTTTGAAATGACAGTGTCTGCGGTGTCACCACTGTCTTTGAAGTGACAGTATCTGCAGTGTCACCACTGTCTTTGAAGTGACAGTATCTGCGGTGTCACCACTGTCTTTGAAGTGACAGTATCTGTGGTGTCACCACTGTCTTTGAAGTGACAGTATCTGCAGTGTCACCACTGTCTTTGAAGTGACAGTATCTGCGGTGTCACCACTGTCTTTGAAGTGACAGTATCTGCGGTGTCACCACTGTCTTTGAAGTGACAGTATCTGCGGTGTCACCACTGTCTTTGAAATGACAGTGTCTGCAGTGTCACCACTGTCTTTGAAGTGACAGTATCTGCAGTGTCACCACTGTCTTTGAAGTGACAGTGTCTGGCATGTTAATAGGTTAATTGCTTTCCCAGCATCTACCAGTCTCGGCTTTTGACCGGAATTTGCGGAGGTTCAAACAGTTTCTATAGCAGGGATTGTCAACCGTTTTTAGTGTAATGTCACAAATGTAACATTAGTGACTGGTAAAATTGATGGGCCACATGTATTTGTTGAGGCGTCATGTTATATGACTGTATTATAATTTAGGTGAATGCACTCGTAATATAATGCTCCTATTAATCATACAAACAACGTAATTATGTTTAAATGTGCACTATTGCAATTGTACAATGCACACTCTGTCTATGGCATGTCTGCGAGTATAATTTATTATTAAATGTCAACCTCTTCTTGTGAACGACTGTGTGATTGTAATACTCAAGAATAAATATTATTCATGTCTTGTAATCCCACCCAAGTTGTCTTTGTTTGTGTGATGTCAACAAAGTGTCTGTCAGCTAGCTGCCAAGTTGTGCACGTCACCAAGTTGTCTTTGTTTGTGTGATGTCAACAAAGTGTCTGTCAGCTAGCTGCCATGTTGTGCACGTCACCAAGTTGTCTTTGTTTGTGTGATGTCAACAAAGTGTCTGTCAGCTAGCTGCCATGTTGTGCACGTCACCAAGTTGTCTTTGTTTGTGTGATGTCAACAAAGTGTCTGTCAGCTAGCTGTCATGTTGTGCACGTCACCAAGTTGTCTTTGTTTGTGTGATGTCAACAAAGTGTCTGTCAGCTAGCTGCCATGTTGTGCACGTCACCAAGTTGTCTTTGTTTGTGTGATGTCAACAAAGTGTCTGTCAGCTAGCTGCCATGTTGTGCACGTCACCAAGTTGTCTTTGTTTGTGTGATGTCAACAAAGTGTCTGTCAACTAGCTGCCATGTTGTGCACGTCACCAAGTTGTCTTTGTTTGTGTGATGTCAACAAAGTGTCTCAGCTAGCTGCCCTGTTGTGCACGTCACCAAGTTGTCTTTGTTTGTGTCTGTCAGCTAGCTGCCATGTTGTGCACGTCACCAAGTTGTCTTTGTATGTGTGATGTCAACAAAGTGTCTGTCAGCTAGTTGCCATGTTGTGCACGTCACCAAGTTGTCTTTGTATGTGTGATGTCAACAAAGTGTCTGTCAGCTAGCTGCCATGTTGTGCACGTCACCAAGTTGTCTTTGTTTGTGTGATGTCAACAAAGTGTCTGTCAGCTAGCTGCCAAGTTGTGCAGTCACCAAGTTGTCTTTGTTTGTGTGATGTCAACAAAGTGTCTGTCAGCTAGCTGCCAAGTTGTGCACGTCACCAAGTTGTCTTTGTTTGTGTGATGTCAACAAAGTTCTGTCAGCTAGCTGCCATGTTGTGCACGTCACCAAGTTGTCTTTGTTTGTGTGATGTCAACAAAGTGTCTGTCAGCTAGCTGTCATGTTGTGCACGTCACCAAGTTGTCTTTGTTTGTGTGATGTCAACAAAGTGTCTGTCAGCTAGCTGCCATGTTGTGCACGTCACCAAGTTGTCTTTGTTTGTGTGATGTCAACAAAGTGTCTGTCCTAGCTGCCATGTTGTGCACGTCACCAAGTTGTCTTTGTTTGTGTGATGTCAACAAAGTGTCTCAGCTAGTGCCCTGTTGTGCACGTCACCAAGTTGTCTTTGTTGTGTGATTCAACAAAGTGTCTGTCAGCTAGCTGCCATGTTGTGCACGTCACCAAGTTGTCTTTGTTGTGTGATGTCAACAAAGTGTCTGTCAGCTAGTGCATGTTGTGCACGTCACCAAGTTGTCTTTGTTTGTGTGATGTCAACAAAGTGTTGTCAGCTAGCTGCAGTTGTGACGTCACCAAGTTGTCTTTGTTTGTGTGATGTCAACAAAGTGTCTGTCAGCTAGCTGCCCTGTTGTGCACGTCACCAAGTTGCCCTTTTTTTGTGTGATTCAACAAAGTTCTGTCAGCTAGCTGCCAAGTTGTGCACGTCACCAAGTTGTCTTGTTTGTGTGATGTCAACAAGTGTCTTTAGCTAGCTGCCATGTTGTGCACTCACCAAGTTGTCTTGTTTGTGTGATGTCAACAAGTGTCTGTCAGCTAGCTGCCATGTTGTGCACGTCACCAAGTTGTCTTTGTTTGTGTGATGTCAACAAAGTGTCTGTCAGCTAGCTGCCATGTTGTGCACTCACCAAGTTGTCTTTGTTTGTGTGATGTCAACAAAGTGTCTTTGCTAGCTGCTGTTGTGCACGTCACCAAGTTGTCTTTGTTTGTGTGATGTCAACAAAGTGTCTGTCGCTAGCTGCCAGGGGACCCCAAGTTGTCTTTGTTTGTGTGATGTCAACAAAGTGTCTGTCAGCTAGCTGCCACGTTGTGCACGTCACCAAGTTGTCTTTGTTTGTGTGATGTCAACAAAGTGTCTGTCCGCTAGCTGTCATGTTGTGCACGTCACCAAGTTGTCTTTGTTTGTGTGATGTCAACAAAGTGTCTGTCAGCTAGCTGCCATGTTGTGCACGTCACCAAGTTGTCTTTGTTTGTGTGATGTCAACAAAGTGTCTGTCAGCTAGCTGCCATGTTGTGCACGTCACCAAGTTGTCTTTGTTTGTGTGATGTCAACAAAGTGTCTGTCAGCTAGCTGTCATGTTGTGCACGTCACCAAGTTGTCTTTGTGTGATGTCAATAAAGTGTCTGTCAGCTAGCTGTCATGTTGTGCACATCACCAAGTTGTCTTTGTTTGTGTGATGTCAACAAAGTGTCTGTCAGCTAGCTGCCATGTTGTGCACGTCACCAAGTTGTCTTTGTTTGTGTGATGTCAACAAAGTGTCTGTCCGCTAGCTGTCATGTTGTGCACGTCACCAAGTTGTCTTTGTTTGTGTTATGTCAACAAAGTGTCTGTCAGCTAGCTGCCATGTTGTGCACATCACCAAGTTGTCTTTGTTTGTGTGATTCAACAAAGTGTCTGTCAGCTAGCTGCCATGTTGTGCACGTCACCAAGTTGTCTTTGTTTGTGTGATGTCAACAAAGTGTCTGTCAGCTAGCTGTCATGTTGTGCACGTCACCAAGTTGTCTTTGTGTGATGTCAATAAAGTGTCTGTCAGCTAGCTGTCATGTTGTGCACATCACCAAGTTGTCTTTTTTTTGTGATGTCAAAAAGTGTCTGTCAGCTAGCTGTCATGTTGTGCACTCACCAAGTTGTCTTTGTTTGTGTGATTCAACAAAGTGTCTGTCAGCTAGCTGCATGTTGTGCACTCACCAAGTTGTCTTTGTTTGTGTGATGTCAACAAAGTGTCTGTCAGCTAGCTGCCCTGTTGTGCACGTCACCAAGTTGTCTTTGTTTGTGTGATGTCAACAAAGTGTCTGTCAACTAGCTGCCATGTTGTGCACGTCACCAAGTTGTCTTTGTTTGTGTGATGTCAACAAAGTGTCTCAGCTAGCTGCCCTGTTGTGCACGTCACCAAGTTGTCTTTGTTTGTGTCTGTCAGCTAGCTGCCCTGTTGTGCACGTCACCAAGTTGTCTTTTTGTGTGATGTCAAAAAGTGTCTGTCAGCTAGTGCCATGTTGTGCACGTCACCAAGTTGTCTTTGTTTGTGTGATGTCAACAAAGTGTCTGTCAGCTAGCTGCCATGTTGTGCACGTCACCAAGTTGCCTTTGTTTGTGTGATATCAACAAAGTGTCTGTCAGCTAGCTGCCAAGTTGTGCACGTCACCAAGTTGTCTTTGTTTGTGTGATGTCAACAAAGTGTCTGTCAGCTAGCTGCCATGTTGTGCACTCACCAAGTTGTCTTTGTTGTGTGATTCAACAAAATGTCTGTCAGCTAGCTGCCATGTTGTGCACGTCACCAAGTTGTCTTTGTTTGTGTGATTCAACAAAGTGTCTGTCGCTAGCTGCCCTGTTGTGCACGTCACCAAGTTGTCTTTGTTGTGTGATGTCAACAAAGTGTCTGTCAGCTAGCTGCCATGTTGTGCACGTCACCAAGTTGTCTTTGTTTGTGTGATGTCAACAAAGTGTCTGTCAGCTAGCTGCCAAGTTGTGCACGTCACCAAGTTGTCTTTGTTTGTGTGATGTCAACAAAGTGTCTGTCAGCTAGCTGCCATGTTGTGCACGTCACCAAGTTGTCTTTTTTTTGTGATGTCAAAAAGTTCTGTCAGCTAGCTGCCCTGTTGTGCACTCACCAAGTTGTCTTTGTTTGTGTGATGTCAACAAAGTGTCTGTCAGCTAGCTGCATGTTGTGCACGTCACCAAGTTGTCTTTGTTTGTGTGATGTCAACAAAGTGTCTGTCAGCTAGCTGCCATGTTGTGCACGTCACCAAGTTGTCTTTGTTTGTGTGATGTCAACAAAGTGTCTGTCAACTAGCTGCCATGTTGTGCACGTCACCAAGTTGTCTTTGTTTGTGTGATGTCAACAAAGTGTCTCAGCTAGCTGCCCTGTTGTGCACGTCACCAAGTTGTCTTTGTTTGTGTGATGTCAACAAAGTGTCTGTCAGCTAGCTGCCATGTTGTGCACGTCACCAAGTTGTCTTTTTTGTGTGATGTCAACAAAGTGTCTGTCAGCTAGCTGTCATGTTGTGCACGTCACCAAGTTGTCTTTGTTTGTGTGATGTCAACAAAGTGTCTGTCAGCTAGCTGTCATGTTGTGCACGTCACCAAGTTGTCTTTGTTTGTGTGATGTCAACAAAGTGTTGTCAGCCATGTTGTCACGTCACCAAGTTGCCCTTTTTTTGTGTGATTCAACAAAGTGTCTGTCACTAGCTGCCAAGTTGTGCACGTCACCAAGTTGTCTTGTTTGTGTGATGTCAACAAGTGTCTGTCAGCTAGCTGCCATGTTGTGCACTCACCAAGTTGTCTTTGTTTGTGTGATGTCAACAAAGTGTCTGTCAGCTAGCTGCCAGTTGTGCACGTCACCAAGTTGTCTTTGTTTGTGTGATGTCAACAAAGTGTCTGTCAGCTAGCTGCCATGTTGTGCACGTCACCAAGTTGTCTTTGTTTGTGTGATGTCAACAAAGTGTCTGTCAGCTAGCTGCCATGTTGTGCACGTCACCAAGTTGTCTTTGTTTGTGTGATGTCAACAAAGTGTCTGTCAGCTAGCTGCCATGTTGTGCACGTCACCAAGTTGTCTTTGTTTGTGTGATGTCAACAAAGTGTCTGTCAGCTAGCTGTCATGTTGTGCACGTCACCAAGTTGTCTTTGTGTGATGTCAAAAAGTGTCTGTCAGCTAGCTGCATGTTGTGCACTCACCAAGTTGTCTTTGTTTGTGTATGTCAACAAAGTGTCTGTCAGCTAGCTGCCATGTTGTGCACGTCACCAAGTTGTCTTTGTTTGTGTGATGTCAACAAAGTGTCTGTCAGCTAGCTGTCATGTTGTGCACGTCACCAAGTTGTCTTTGTTTGTGTATGTCAACAAAGTGTCTGTCAGCTAGCTGCCATGTTGTGCACATCACCAAGTTGTCTTTGTTTGTGTGATGTCAACAAAGTGTCTTTAGCTAGCTGCCATGTTGTACACGTCACCAAGTTGTCTTTGTTTGTGTGATGTCAACAAAGTGTCTGTCAGCTAGCTGCCAAGTTGTGCACGTCACCAAGTTGTCTTCGTTTGTGTGATGTCAACTAAGTGTCTGTCAGCTAGCTGTCATGTTGTGCACATCACCAAGTTGTCTTTGTTTGTGTGATGTCAACAAAGTGTCTGTCCGCTAGCTGTCATGTTGTGCACGTCACCAAGTTGTCTTTGTTTGTGTGATGTCAACAAAGTGTCTGTCAGCTAGCTGCCATGTTGTGCACGTCACCAAGTTGTCTTTGTTTGTGTGATGTCAACAAAGTGTCTGTCAGCTAGCTGCCAGTTGTCACGTCACCAAGTTGCTTTGTTTGTGTGATTCAACAAAATGTCTGTCAGCTAGCTGCCATGTTGTGCACGTCACCAAGTTGTCTTTGTTTGTGTGATGTCAACAAAGTGTCTGTCAGCTAGCTGTCATGTTGTGCACGTCACCAAGTTGTCTTTGTTTGTGTGATGTCAACAAAGTGTCTGTCAGCTAGCTGTCATGTTGTGCACGTCACCAAGTTGTCTTTGTTTGTGTGATGTCAACAAAGTGTCTGTCAGCTAGCTGTCATGTTGTGCACGGCACCAAGCTCTAAATGTGCATGGCTTATATTTGTGACAAAATGAAGATGGTTGGACAACGCAGCAATCATTTGATGTGTGAATCGATCCGTGTGGATTGTGCAGCTTCTGTCAGTTGAGCTTCAGTGCGTCCTGTGCAGCTCCTCAACCATTCCATCGGCACCTAGGCCACTGTCTCTTTGTGCACCGTCAGTTCAACATACCACGCCCTGTCATACACTATTTATGATGCTTATTTTCTTAAGCAATACGTTTCACAAGACATGATATATATGTATAATCCCGTACATGTACGCAAGTATTTCCCAAAGTTTAATTGTATGGTGTTGAACATGTCAAAACCTTCCAGAGGAAACTGTCTAGAATATATTCGTGCGTGCGTGCGGGTGTGTGTGTGTGCATGCGATAAATGCGTACGTGTGTTGCAACTCGTGCCAATAAAATACAAAGGGTACATTTGGGTGATAGGCTGACAAACAATTCATGGTGTTTTTTCACTTCACAATTTGTTCTTGATCTACTAGCACTGACCTAAACTATTGAGAAGATAATTAATAATGGGATATTTCTACACTATTTGGTGTGTATGCCTATCCTTATCTCGCTCCTAACACTTGGTGATTAGTTGGTCTACTGGTTTTCATGTATCTCCGCTCCGTAACGTGGCGCCACTGTTTATCGATCATTCCAATTCGCAGCGTCCGCAAAATCTGGGAGATCCGTCAACTCCCGCGTCCCGCTGTCTCGTCACGCAATACTGGATCTTGACATCTGGAGACGGCTTTCCAGTTATTTATAGAGATTCTTCGTCAGCGGCTCAGCCTGCTCAGTGTGTTTCTCGCGGAGACTTAAAGCAAAAATCCGGGAGATTTGCCTGTGTTTTGGTTGATCGGACACAACTCTAAATCCAGGAGACGGGGGTCACCCGGATATTCCCGAACAATTGACTAGTAAACCGTAGTGCCTGTCAGTAATGGTTGTTGATCCAATTGACTAGTAAACCGTAGTGCCTGTCAGTAGTGGTTGTTGATCCAATTGACTAGTAAACCGTAGTGCCTGTCAGTAGTAGTTGTTGGTCCAATTGACTAGTAAACCGGAGTGCCTGTCAGTAGTAGTTGTTGATCCAATTGACTAGTAAACCGTAGTGCCTGTCAGTAGTGGTTGTTGGTCCAATTGACTAGTAAACCGGAGTGCCTGTCAGTAGTGGTTGTTGGTCCAATTGACTAGTAAACCGGAGTGCCTGTCAGTAGTAGTTGTTGATCCAATTGACTAGTAAACCGTAGTGCCTGTCAGTAGTAGTTGTTGATCCAATTGACTAGTAAACCGTAGTGCCTGTCAGTAGTAGTTGTTGATCCAATTGACTAGTAAACCGTAGTGCCTGTCAGTAGTGGTTGTTGATCCAATTGACTAGTAAACCGTAGTGCCTGTCAGTAGTGGTTGTTGGTCCAATTGACTAGTAAACCGTAGTGCCTGTCAGTAGTGGTTGTTGGACCAATTGACTAGTAAACCGTAGTGCCTGTCAGTAGTGGTTGTTGATCCAATTGACTAGTAAACCGTATTGCCTGTCAGTAGTGGTTGTTGGTCCAATTGACTAGTAAACCGTATTGCCTGTCAGTAGTGGTTGTTGATCCAATTGACTAGTAAACCGTATTGCCTGTCAGTAGTGGTTGTTGATCCAATTGACTAGTAAACCGTATTGCCTGTCAGTAGTGGTTGTTGGTCCAATTGACTAGTAAACCGTATTGCCTGTCAGTAGTGGTTGTTGATCCAATTGACTAGTAAACCGTATTGCCTGTCAGTAGTGGTTGTTGATCCAATTGACTAGTAAACCGTATTGCCTGTCAGTAGTGGTTGTTGATCCAATTGACTAGTAAACCGTATTGCCTGTCAGTAGTGGTTGTTGATCCAATTGACTAGTAAACCATAGTGCCTGTCAGTAGTGGTTGTTGATCCAACTGTGACCGCAGCTCCTTATCAACGGTAACAAATAAACTTAAGAGAGCCGGCCAGGCATGTATGGGCGTCCGCAAGGGGGGTAATTCCCCTCCCCGGATCCAGACTTGACTTTTATATGCATATTCGTGAGTCAAACTATATAATTGTGTTAGCCTTACATTTTATATAGGGCCTAATACGTCTTACATTGTCCTCAATCGTCTGTCTAAGATCAGAAATACAGCCGTCACAATTGGATATAAACACGTCGTTGACGGAACTGTGGTACGGAAAGCGAACAGTCTACTCCTTACTGACAAATTCCCTGGAACAGATGGTAGCACGGCACGGCACGGCACGGCACGGCACGGCACGGCACGGCACGGCACGGCACATAGGTGTATATAATTACTGACTCGCGCCTTGTTGAAAAGTTCACTGCACTTGTCCATCCCATGTGGTCTACAGAAATGATCCCTCAGCAGCCGAAGGACGCCTCTATGTTGCATCTGTACAAGAGAAAGGAAATCGTTGAGCACGCGACAGCCAATTGCTGGAAAACCCTTGTCGCTTACTCCTAAGCTGCCCGACCCTCTCCCTGAGGCAAGGCCGTCTTCTTCAAGGGTGGCTGGATTCAGAGCAAGCATAGGCACAGCCGACATGGTATTTGCAGCTCGCTAACTCCACAGACAAATGCGTTCTCAAGAGATGTCTGACCAAAGTCTTTGACACGATATGCCGCTATAGTCTATGGACGATGGTGACAAAGTTGCGTTGTCGTCACAAGTTATCGGCATGATCAGATACAGATGCTTTCAGACGGGGTGAGGACGGTGTCGACACCAAGTGCCGCATTGGTGGAGGCCAATTCAACGTGAGAAGACTTCAAGTGAAGACACGAGCACTGCAGCACGTTATCCGCGGTGACAGCAGATGTACAATAACATGGACAGATTCTCCAATGCATGGAACAAATTCGGTCTTATCATTAGCACGAAGAAATCTAAGTAGACGTCCCCGGCAAGCTGAATCAGTTTGTAGAATCGTAACTTAATGTGAAAGGTCTGACACTAAAAGTGGTGGCAAAGTTCACATAGTCAAGAGTTGTTCACATTAATGGAATAATGACGAGACACACAGACGCATTACGGTTAGAACAATACTTGCGACAGTGCGAGACCACAGGGAGAGAACGCTACGCCTGCCATAGTTGGGCTGTAATACCTTCTACGTCCTACCAGGACACGAGCCAACGACAGCAATAGGTCTGCTATCTAGGAAATATGTTGGGAATTCCGTCGAAGGCACAACACAGTCGTCTAATCAAAAACGACAATGTGTCGTTACTACCGTAAATGGATAGTAATATTAAATTAACAGAATTATTACCAAATTGATTACAACCAATTTGCAGCCAAATATGTATTCGACTGTATGTGCACTATTTTTTCATCAACCTTTCAGGACACGGGTAGACGGGTCTGTGCTTTCGGAAAGTTACGCATGCGCAATTATCACGACAACCCAGTTGCTCCGGGACGTAAGACACCATTGTGCTCAAATAAACGGCGATGACGTCATATTCATGGGTATGGTTTGTTATTCATTTGTTTTGTTTTTTAAGTTAATATTTTCATTCATCAAAAATTTCGTCTAGCTAAAGTAAATAAATATACTTAATTACTTGCATGTTTTCTTTGCTGGCAATATTACGGTCATAGTTGCCTACGCAATTGGTGCGGGACTGTTATTACGTGATGTGCATTGTTTCTGCAGGACATCCTTATGTAGGACGCCATAGTGCATGGATGTGTTTAATCACGCCTTTCGACCAAGAACCCGCAGATCCTGGCTCCAGGGTTAATCTAGGGCTAACTTCGATTGGCCTACTCGGGTTACTCGCGTAACGTGGTATCCGGTTGACGCTGCGCACGCAGTACCACAAGAGTAATCCAACTGAACAGCGATGAACGTGATAAACGAGATAAACCCCTTATGTAAATAAATTAAATAATGTAATCATTTGTTCAGTGTGTAAATTGTGATGCTCATCTTCTTGGTCTTCCTGTGCTAGTGAGACAACAACTAGAAGGTGACACTGTAGCCTGGAGT